>KZ651125.1:115797-129638 GCA_001010745.2 Gerris buenoi
TCTATAAGATTAGAGTTGGCACAATCGAAGGCGGGAAACAACAAACGTGGAGGTAGTTTTGGGGTTATAAAAAGGGAAAATTAGTGATGCCATGTTATATTTTTTTTGTGGAAGAGGGGTAGAGTAGAGCATACTTTTTCTGAAGTTGCATTCAACATGGGGGACCAATAAAATCGTTTCCCTCAAAATTTTCCCACCTGTTGATTGTGCCAACTCTAATCTTATAGACTGTAATAAAAATAAATAAAACAGCGGAAACGTTAATTAAAGATCTAGAAGTGTTCTTTCACGGGGGCTAAACGTTAAGAGAAGAAATTAAGAGAGTTTAGAAATAAATTTCTGAATCAAAGAACCAGAAAAATATAATGAAATTTAAGAGATAAATCACTAATTATATTATTTAGACATACTTATAGAAGTATCTGAAGTAGAAATATGAACTGGTTTAATTTAATTTATTTTATATACTTTATTAATAACAATAATAATTATCAAATATTTCCAGATCGGAAATTTAATATTACTTGAGCAATGTAGGTCACAATTTGTTCGAGAATTGACAAAATATTCGTAGAATATGAATTAAATTTTCCTTTGAACAGTCTTTAAATTACAACAGTATGTAATTATTTAGGGAGGGGGGGAGGGTTGTGTATTTATTTTAGGGTTAACAATCAAATAAGTCAATTTACAGAGATTTTGTGTTAATTAATAATGACTAACAAAATTAACTGTTTTCAAATTTAATAGCATCAAATAATTGTAATTATTAATACATTAATAAAAGTAAATCTCAATAAAATAATAATAATAATAATAGTACATACAGCTCTATTTCTATTTAATACAAATTAAATAGAATTTGAATATCCAGGCGTAGCTTATGTTAATATCAAGCTTCTCAATTTATAAAGATAAGTCCAATACATACTGTACTCCAGCTGTTATCAGCTCTGTGGGTTTAAAAATATTAAGAAATTGCACAAATAATAATTAAGCAAATGACAACGATTATTATATATTTACTGAGGTAAAAATAATTCCCCTACTTAGCCATATAGTTAGACAAAATTGAAGTATCAATAAAGAGGAGTAAATTATTTTTTATGTTTCATTACTGTATGATAATGTAGATAAAAATAGTGTGGCACATAGGTTCCTCGCGTCCTATGTCACACACTTTAATTATTTTATACTTTTACCCTTATTATTGTCAAATAATTTAAGTTTCCCCCCGTTTTTAAAATTTGTCAAATTTATTTTATTTTTTACACAAGCAAAATAAAGAACGCAGATTGTAGAAATTATGGCCCTATCTGCAAACTACTTTCGTCAAACCATCCAAATTTCATAGAAATATAGGTTATAGGTATATATGTAAATAAATGTATGGTTGTGCCTATGCGGAAGAAACACAAATGGATTTTCGAGCTTGTTAACTGTGATGTCTATTAAAATTTTGTAGATTGTCTAAAGCTAAAATATAAGAGAACGGTGGGCAGAAATGTTTTTACCCTAATTATTTCCCTTGTATAATTTAGCAAAGATGACATGAATATATCATACTAATATAATATAAAAGGTATGAAAAAGGTAAAGACTGAAAAAAAAAAAATCCGGATTTTCTAGAAAAAAAAAAATTATCTAGAAAAAAATCATTAGCCACATCGAAGTAGATACAAGCTGGATTTAAATTTTATTCTAAAAATTCTCTAAGGGGATCATATTTAAGGTAAAATCAGATTAGGTGGAAACATGGGTAAATACAAATCCATTACATTTGCAAGCCGGGATTTTTATAAAGCTCTTTTCATTACGGAATATTTGCGTTAGGAATTAAAACACGCTATTTAAGCATTCAGTCCTATTTACAGACAGGATTTATGTAAGAATTTGATTTTAATTTTTCTTTGTCATTTTTTTGGTAAATAATTTTAATTGCATAGCTTCCTCTCATACTTGGAAATTTACATTCCTTATCTACGTTCCTCAAATCCATCCCTGACTATTAATTTGACCTTACTATCAATGGGAGGTTTTTAAAGTCTACATAATTATGTGTACTTAATTTGGCTAAAAAAAAAAAAAAAAAAAAAAAAAAAAATCTGTGTTCCTTAAGATGAAAATGAGAACATAAGTCTAAGTTCAATATGAATATTTGTGTTGCTTCTATGTTAAATGCATTTTTCACTGAAAATTTGTATCTGTTTGTGTCATTCACATAGTTCTATGTTAATTTTTTCTTCAGACTCTTTCATGAAAGAAACTGTTAAAATATTTGGCTGTTTTTGTAATTCAAATGGCTCTCTATTGAAAGTGAAAAACTTTTTGAAAAATCTTGATTTTCTCTTATCTTTTGAACCAAAGAGGAGTACGTAAGTTTTCAAAATTTGGATTTTGAACGGATTTTTGAAAAAAACCCTAAACAATATTTGTCTACCTTTAAATAAAAATAAATAAATAATGGTGCGGGTATATCATTAATTGTTATATTTGTAAAATATGACTATACAAACCCCCCTCGCAATAATACATTTTATGCTAATTTACCTTTAGGGAAATTTATTAAATTTTAGCTTGCACATTAGATGATAGAATTCGTTATTACTTAATAACAGCAATTAAAGACTGTCGCTGTGGAAGGAGACACTTTTTAAATTTAAATAATTATGAATTAATTAAAGAGGAATTACATGCTTTGCTACAGAGTTTATTATTTTTAACATTTTATTGATGAATATACTACCATCAAAAAAACATTAAAGTGTTTGCTAAGTAAGAATTTTGAAGCTTATTGCTTTAGTTAATTTTGTTTTCATTGTTTTCCTAAATGAAATTTTAATTTTGCATCCGAGCTTACCATAGCTAAAGGAAGCTATGAGATTGTTCTGTAGAAGAAAAAAAATTAGATCTCCGANGTGAAGGTTGAATGACGGGAAGTGGTTCAAAATTGGGGTAATAGGTGTGCGATAAAACTTACAAAGCAAAGTAATATAAGACCAGTAATAATAAAAAAACTTTCTATGCACGTAAAATGTTTTACGTGGACAGACAGTTTGTGTAATACCTTTATATTCCAAACTTTCTAGCCTATCAGTGCCTAATCAGTGTCTAGGCGCGGGTCTCTGTATAACAAATTTGTAAGATTTTGGAGAGGGACATGTTTTTCTCTCAAAATAGCGATTTCTGAAAAATTTCTTAATAATCGTTGTCGACAGACGTTTTCGTTTCAGGTCAGACTATCAGAAAAGCGCGGGAATTTAAAGATTCCTCGTTTTTGGCTATGGACCCTAAAAACTGCCTTTCAAACAGTGCCTTGATAAAACGTAAGAAAAATAAATTGTAATCTCTACATTTAAATAGCCACTAATTTAGCACGAGTGCTAAATTTAAATTCTCGCTTATATAATTCCTTCATAGTTTTATAATCTTCCTCATGATAGCAGAAATAAAATGGTAAATTTGCTAAATGCCATCACAATTTTACAACTACTGTTATCACTACTGAGAACATATTAATCCATTCAAATTCAAATCATTCAATTCCATAGATTGCTGATTAATATTACAGATTAAACTAAAGAGTTAACTTTGTTGAAAGTGCTCACAAAAAAGTAAGTGTTTCCGCCCAGGATCGAACTGGGGACCTTCTGCGTGTTAGGCAGATGTGATAACCGCTACACCACGGAAACTCGCTGATAAAATGTTGTAACGGTAAGGCTATTTAAATTTAGATCAGATGGTAATGGAAGGGACCAATGCCAAGAAGGTGGGGTTAAGGCACTACGTGTTCAATCAACCCGTGCTATGTAGAACACCAGACCTAGAATCCAGAATGAGAAATACCACTTTCATTTATATACATGTCAAACACAAAATACTAATATATATAGATCACTAGCACCAGAAGCTGATTTCAGAACCAGAAATACCACTTTCATTTATACGGTGTGTGAGATAAAAAGTTCACTGCAGCAATTTTGCACCAGGGTTGCTCTAGAACTAGCGGGTCGTCTCTATCATTAACATCCTTTAATTCTCCTAACCCTTAACTGCCCGAATTATATTTTTTGGGTTTTCTTGAGATTTTGTCTGTTGCGGGGTGTACAAAATGTTTTAAAAAAATTAAAAATTTCCTTACCCCAAATTTGGGCCGTTGCCCTACAGTTTTTTTTCTCAGGATTTTTTTTTTTTTTAAATTTATTTTACAAAATGTATGTAAAATAAATTTCAGGTTAACAAAGCATAGATAATACAAACGAAATACTAAATTTATTTATATGAACGAAAAAGTTTTTTTTTTTTTTTTTTTTTTTTCATTATTCGTATTATTTATCGCATGTTGATTAACTGTAATTATTTGTTTTGTGAATGTGTTTTTTTATAACCTTTACAAATATATATATTTTTCAATAGCAAAAGCTATAGAAATTATTATTATATATGTACATATTATTTTTAAATTTTATTGTTATATAGATATTATTTATTCTTTCTATATTATCATTATTATTCAAATTTATGAAACTATTATGATAGATATTTTATCTACACATTTTATTTCATTTTTATGTATTTTTTTAATTTAATTTTTTATTTAGTAGTTATTTTTATGTCATCTACCACTCTAAAGAAAAGGGAACCCAATGATTTTTTTATCCATGATTTTTTTTGGGCGATCTGCTCCTCGTGCTTCTATTTACATCTATCTAATAAGATATGTTTGTACTTCGAAACTCTAGTTGTGATACATCTTCAATCTTCACCAGTTGTTCTAAAAAGAACCCATGAATTATGCACACCCACCTCAATTAACCATGAAAAGATAGCCCAATAATATTTTTTATTAATTATGCTTATTAAAAAAAAAAAAATAAATACAAAAAAAAAATAAAAAAAACCTACCCCATGAAACAACCTGCCCCGGCCTCCCCTATTTAAATTTGTTTATTCTTCTGTTTCAATTGCATTGCATTTAAAATGGCTTCAAAAGCAAAATCTAATATAGAAGATCCACCTATCATAGGTATATCTGATAGAGAAGTTCTTCATTCGAGATTAAATCACATATTCATTAATATCGACATGTACAACTGTATGTACTGGTGCTGATTTTTATCAATTACGAGCGCGTCTCAATAATTTACAACAGTACTGGAATCATTATCATTCGTTAGAACATACTAATCGACAAGAATTTGAAGATTTAATACTATATGTATATTATAATATTGTGAATTATATAATATCCTCAAATCGAACGTTAGTGAAACAAAAAAAAANTCTGTCTGTCTCCCTTTGTAAATAGAAATTATAATTTGATTTTAATATGATAATATGATTAGATAGTTAGTATTCTAAGTAAATCTTGTTCCGGTAATCCGCCTACCTGACATACCTCATACTTTCCTATTTTCAGGATGATCAACCACACCTCCATTCATTCCTTTACAAAGCAGCAACTTCGACCTTTGTGTTTTTTATGTTATACTTTGTTTATTGTTCTGATGATGCTAATAAATTTAGCGAAACATTCGCAAAAACTTTCTCACTGTGTTTTGATTTGACAACATCTCGCTTATACCTTCTCATTGTACTTGAACTGTTGCCAGCCACCTCAATTATATGATTATAATGTAATAATGTGATAATATCACAGTCTTATTAACTATTAAGACAAAGGAATACAGTAGAATCTGACCATAACCCTCTAATAAGGGATGTCCACTATTATGAATATGAAAGTCCGTTATATAACAAATAATTATTTAAAATAATAATGCAAAAGGGAGCACATCAATGAAAGTACATTAGTTAGAAATGAAAAGTGTTCATTACAAGTAATGAGTACTTGCTTATTACAAGTAAATGAGTGCTTGTTTATTACAAGTAAATGAGTGCTTGTTTATTAAAAGTAATTATAACTTGATTATTACAAGTAATAAGTACTTACTTGTTTATTACAAGTAATGAGTACTTGTTTATTACAAGTAATGAGTACTTGTTTATTACAAGTAATAAGTACTTTTTTATTACAAGTAATGAGTACTTGTTTATTACAAGTAATGAGTACTTGTTTATTACAAGTAATGAGTACTTGTTTATTACAAGTAAATTAATGCCTTAGAGGGAACAACTTGGATGCAAGTGAGGATTACCTTAATTGCAAATATTTAATTAGCGAGGCAATAAGTATGAGGATTTCTCTAAAAGTCTTCTGAGTTTTAACGAAATACCAGTTCAATTCAAACAACCACTGGGTTTCCGTGGTGTAGCGGTTATCTTTCCTTGTCACATATTTGGAATAATCCATTTTTTAAACCCGTCTTGTGGGATGCGTGTTGCACAAAACAAATAAATATAATGATGAAAAATTGTTTTAGTTTCTTTTGACATAATATTAATATTTAAAAAATTTAATATTAACGCGGACCTCTCCAGATAATATTAAAGGGAGGGAGGTTTTGCTGTTGCCATATGGCAAGGCTAGGTAATTAAGGGTAACTGAATTGCATAAACTCCAATAATATATAGTTGTCTATATAAAATTTTTTTATTTGAATGAATAATCCAGTTAGCTAAAATGAACTGAACATGCCAGATTGACACATAAAGTCTAGTGGAATTTCATACGCTTGTAACTCATATAACATAAACAAACTATTAATAAAATACAATATGTATAAATATATTAACTATGCAAAAATTCATAATTTGAACAGTACAATTTTTTTTTTCATATTTTTAAACAAAATGAAAATTAAAAAAAAAGCTAAAACAACTGAGCGAGCATAAAGTAAAAATAAATAAATACAGATAGAGTGCATAAATAATAGTTAGGAATTATTAATTTAAGTTTAATTTTTGAATAATTTAAGCTCAATTACCAATATAATATCACTGCAGCTTCACTGGGTTTCCGTGGTGTAGCGGTTATCACATCTGCCTAACACGCAGAAGGTCCCCAGTTCGATCCTGGGCGGAAACACTTACTTTTATCTCTATCTACTAATATTTTTTAAATCATCTTTATACTTTATGCAAATTTTCGTCCATTCCAGGACATCATCTGAGTAATAATTAATAATGGAGTGAATTAAATATTAATTTCAGTCTCCATTTAACAGTAAGTAAACTTCTACAATTATGCACTAATTACTCTTACAAATAATATATTACTCTACAAATAATGGTAGTTTTAATAATAACTGCGATTAATATTTATGAGTAATCATTAGAGCAGAGTTTCTGTGGTGTAGCGGTTATCACATCTGCCTAACACGCAGAAGGTCCCCAGTTCGATCCTGGGCGGAAACACTTACTTTTATCTCTATCTAAACTAAAATAAATATATAATCATCTATACATTTTCTTAATTCAATAATTTCAATAGATATTTTAACATTTTATTTATTAATTAACAAATAATCTATACAAAATTCAGGTAGTCGGGGAGTAGGTAACACAATTTGGAGAAAAACAAATAAATTAAATAATAGTTAATTCATTCAGTAACTATTGACTGATTACTGTGTTGTCATAGCAAATACCTAATCTGAGCTTTCTAGCTATTCGAGTGGGTCAAATTTAAGTTACAAGATTTGGAGACAAGCTAAGTTAAATAAAAGGGCCCTTCTTTAGATTGTTACTCCCCTTATAAACAAAACAGAGGGGAGTAACAATCGAAAGAAGGTGTGCAGAATGAAAATAGAAGTGTGATATTCATTTGTCCCTAAGTACACTGGACGCATCCCCTTCTTAATAGGTATTTAGTCTCAATTTATATTATAAATAANAATATCACTGCAGCTTCACTGGGTTTCCGTGGTGTAGCGGTTATCACATCTGCCTAACACGCAGAAGGTCCCCAGTTCGATCCTGGGCGGAAACACTTAATTTTATCCCTTCTTACTCCTAATATTAATACATACTTTATAACAAATAACGGCGGAGATATACATGCCTTCAAATAGGGGAAGTAGCTTGCATGCCAAAAAAGGGTTCTTGCCAGTAACTGGCATACAAAGGATTTTTATTAAGTTTTGATCTCCTTGCATGCCAGCTACAGGCACGCTATTTAACATATCCACGTGTAAGTAGCTGGCCTTAAATGTTTAAAGCAGTTTTATACGAAAGAAACATATAATTAATTCTTGACAAACACTATTACAGTGAGCTTTTAATCGAGGTTTTGCCAAATCTTAGATAATAATTTGCAGCTAAAATAATTGTATTATTAATTATTGTTTCATGTTAATAAATAATATTGATATTTTTTTATCTAATACATACTTTTTTATTTATTTATGTTAGTATAGTCGAGCCATACTGTACAAGGCATGAGAAAAAAATTATCCACTAGTTAAATAATTAATTTAAAGTAATAGATTGCACAGAGTTTCCGTGGTGTAGCGGTTATCACATCTGCCTAACACGCAGAAGGTCCCCAGTTCGATCCTGGGCGGAAACAATTAATTTTATACCTCTCATTTAATCAAAAAAGATTAGACATAATATAGATTAGTTCACAAGCAATACATATAAGTCTAGAGTGCCTTAGTATCTGGCCTGACTAAAATTAGAAATAAAATTCTCATTACAACAAAGTTATAGTATAGATAGTTTAAGGTTCTGCATATTCTCTATTAATTTGTTAAAAGTAAATAGTTTTAAACGCAGCTTTGAATACATTTTATCTTTATTATTAGATTCGTCTTTTCTTTTTAAGGAATTTCAATCTAATTGAAGAATACATACACAGAAAAAATATAAAAAAATACAAAAAATACAAAATATATAAATACTTAAAAAAAAACCATTCCTTATAAACCGGTGCTGATAACTAATTGTAAAATACTTTTCCAGAGTAATATTTAATTCATTGAATAAGTTTAAAAACAATTTCTGCAGGAGTGTTTGTTTTCTAAAAAAAAAGTTGACAAGTGGTTTTTATACATATTTAAAAAGTCTTGTTCGAAAATGAAATTGGTTGATCTGAACTTATCCTTTCTATTTGTTTAAAATGTATAAGGAATCCCTTTGTTCAAGTTACTATTAAGACAAAGGGATATTCATGCCAAAGAACTTTAGAGCAGATTGATAATGTGATAATATGATAATCCAATTTTGATAAGTTTTGGTTGTATTCATACTACGGAACGTTTAAATATAAATTTAAATCAAATTATAATTACTATTTACAAAGGGAGACAGACAGAGAAAAATAGACTTCAGCGCCAGGACTCGAACCACGGACTTCCCCCTCATTTCCAGTGTGCGGGAGCTCTAACCAATTAAGCTACACTGAAGAAGGCGCTAAAGTCAATTTTTCTCTGTCTGTCTCCCTTTGTAAATAGAAATTATAATTTGATTTTAATATGATAATATGATTAGATAGTTAGTATTCTAAGTAAATCTTGTTCCGGTAATCCGCCTACCTGACATACCTCATATTTTCCTATTTTCAGGATGATCAACCACACCTCCATTCATTCCTTTACAAAGCAGCAACTTCGACCTTTGTGTTTTTTATGTTATACTTTGTTTATTGTTCTGATGATGCTAATAAATTTAGCGAAACATTCGCAAAAACTTTCTCACTGTGTTTTGATTTGACAACATCTCGCTTATACCTTCTCATTGTACTTGAACTGTTGCCAGCCACCTCAATTATATGATTATAATGTAATAATGTGATAATATCACAGTCTTATTAACTATTAAGACAAAGGAATACAGTAGAATCTGACCATAACCCTCTAATAAGGGATGTCTACTATTATGAATATGAAAGTCCGTTATATAACAAATAATTATTTAAAATAATAATGCAAAAGGGAGCACATCAATGAAAGTACATTAGTTAGAAATGAAAAGTGTTCATTACAAGTAATGAGTACCTGCTTATTACAAGTAAATGAGTGCTTGTTTATTACAAGTAAATGAGTGCTTGTTTATTAAAAGTAATTATAACTTGATTATTACAAGTAATAAGTACTTACTTGTTTATTACAAGTAATGAGTACTTGTTTATTACAAGTAATGAGTACTTGTTTATTACAAGTAATAAGTACTTTTTTATTACAAGTAATGAGTACTTGTTTATTACAAGTAATGAGTACTTGTTTATTACAAGTAAATTAATGCCTTAGAGGGAACAACTTGGATGCAAGTGAGGATTACCTTAATTGCAAATAATTAATTAGCGAGGCAATAAGTATGAGGATTTCTCTAAAAGTCTTCTGAGTTTTAACGAAATACCAGTTCAATTCAAACAACCAACTCGGTTTTTCGAAAAATAAATGCCATGTCAAAGGAAAAAGAGGAAATAGATTTAAGGAAGTGGACACGAGAAGGGACAGAAAAAAGATCACGTACTAAAAGGACCAAGGACCTTTTACCTTGGTGATCCTACTGAGACACGACCCTAGAGGCAAGGGCCACAGATAAATATAGAGGAGAGCAATGTCCTGACCCTCAGGTAGGTACATCCCTAAGACTCTTAACCCTACACTACTAGGCATTCTAGAACATATCAGGCTAAAGCAAACAATTCCGTGCTTGCCCAAGCATATCATCGCATTTAAACACAAGCTCTTTGATCAAATAATCAAATAACCATGACAGCAAGAGAGCTAAAACTAAGACATCAGCGGTTAAACTATTTTATAAAAACAAATGTTAATAAACGAACTTAAACATCAAAAACACTTAAGTATGATGTATATAATTGGACTAGTACTAGCAATACTCTATTAATTGTAAGGGGAAGAAATAATAACCCAGGAAGGGTTAGAAGGAGAAGATATAAGCTTTGGTGGAAGATTGTCAACTAAATAGTTATTTTACATTATAATTTGAATTATTTACTTTTAAAGTCGTAAAAAGTGTCAATTGATACTATTTGGAGACTAATAGAACATACTACGGTGCTATGTACTATGAAATGAAATTATCTATTTTCTACTTGTATTCATTTGTACAGCTGATTGATGCAGATGTGCTTTCTGTTCTTAAAATAGATAACAACGCAACCAAAATATAAAGGTGATATAAGTCAACTGGCTTACCTCGTAACGCCCATCACTATATTAAAGAGCTGTTGGGTCAAATAATATTATTATTATTTAAAATAGAAAAAAACATTACATCCACTGGTTATAGTATTTCCTTTTGTTAAAAAAAGGAGGTAAAAAAAGTAACAAAATGGTACTTAACAGTATATTTTTTTTAAAAATTAAAACTTTTAGTGTACCTAAAAAAAAGTAGACACTCTTATTTAGACTGTCACTCCCCTTATAAAAGCAGAAGTGTGATACAAGTACCAAAGAAATTAAAAGAAAAGAACTTCAAATAAAAAATTCAGAAGGAAAGGGATCATAAAGAAAATTATGGGGAAAATATTTATACACGATTAAACAAAATTGAAAAATAGTTAAATTAATACCATTTATAGAGTTAGATTAGTTAAGCTAATAATATTTTTAAATAATTACAAGATAAAAAGAAATTTTTATATACTAAGTTTTTTGAAACCCGTCAATATGAAAATTGTAAAAATGTGCATGGGATACGTCAAAACAAATAAAATAACTTGTGGATTTTTTCCGAACTATCTTTCCATACAGCAAATTTGCTGAAAACGAATTAAATTCTGCTGAAAAATGACTAAGAGTATTAACAAAATGCATTGTCATCGTGTTCTGAGCTGTTCTGAAAGTTTAAAATGTCTAGCTACACGGGATGTTAGTTAAAATTCGATTGCAAGATTTGTACCGGACAAACAAACAAACAAACAAGAAACCAAGTTAATAAGAACGTAGTAAAATAAATATCAAGAATAAAAAATAGAAAACAATCATTGACAAGCAGAAAATAAAGACAAAACGGTAGACCCAAATATTTCTATTTTTTTTCTTTTCGTTTCTACCTACTTCCTCTTGTTGGGCTATAAGAAATGATCATTAAAAACTAATATTTTTTAAATCATCTTTATACTTTATGCAAATTTTCGTCCATTCCAGGACATCATCTGAGTAATAATTAATAATGGAGTGAATTAAATATTAATTTCAGTCTCCATTTAACAGTAAGTAAACTTCTACAATTATTTACTAATTACTCTTACAAATATTTACTCTACAAATAATGGTAGTTTTAATAATAACTGCGATTAATATTTATGAGTAATTGTTAGAGCAGAGTTTCCGTGGTGTAGCGGTTATCACATCTGCCTAACACGCAGAAGGTCCCCAGTTCGATCCTGGGCGGAAACACTTACTTTTATCTCTATCTAAACTAAAATAAATATATAATCATCTATACATTTTCTTAATTCAATAATTTCAATAGATATTTTAACATTTTATTTATTAATTAACAAATAATCTATACAAAATTCAGGTAGTCGGGGAGTAGGTAACACAATTTGGAGAAAAACAAATAAATTAAATAATAGTTAATTCATTCAGTAACTATTGACTGATTACTGTGTTGTCATAGCAAATACCTAATCTGAGCTTTCTAGCTATTCGAGTGGGTCAAATTTAAGTTACAAGATTTGGAGACAAGCTAAGTTAAATAAAAGGGCCCTTCTTTAGATTGTTACTCCCCTTATAAACAAAACAGAGGGGAGTAACAATCGAAAGAAGGTGTGCAGAATGAAAATAGAAGTGTGATATTCATTTGTCCCTAAGTACACTGGACGCATCCCCTTCTTAATAGGTATTTAGTCTCAATTTATATTATAAATAAACAGGTCAAGTGTATGCTAGCCAGAACACAGCGAGGGTCCGTATAGGCAACACTGTACAATATAACTGTACAACACTGTACAGTACACTGTATAGTTTAAGTAGTACCCTATTGATGGTGTTTTTTTAAATGCTATAAAGTTTAATTTGAACTATCCTATGGGTCTGATATTCTCAAAACACAAACAAACTTGCGATAAAGTATTTTTTACCACTGAACTGGACTACAACCATAGATAGAAGGGGGGACACTTTTCAAACTTGCCTATGCTGGCCATATCAAAGTTATAACCAAATAATTATATATTTTTGTAGTAGATTAGAGTTTCCGTGGTGTAGCGGTTATCACATCTGCCTAACACGCAGAAGGTCCCCAGTTCGATCCTGGGCGGAAACAATTGATTTTTCTACAAGCATGTGAATACAGTTTTCTAACCAGCACTACACTTATTATACTTAAGCAAAGAGGCATTTTATGCCCACTTGCCACTTATCAGATCTGGTTGGTCATTTAAAATTGGAGGGTATTGAGAATTAATCAACAAATAGTAACCGAGACTACATTATCGCAAAAAAATGTGAAATCATCCACCTACCAATAGCATAACTTTTATTATTTTTAGCAAAGTATTATGTGCTACAATTATTGCATTCGTTTTGGTGGTTAGATTACAAAAAAATCGAGACTTTAGATAGATGTTATATAAAAATGTAATCTAAGCGCTGGAATCAAAGCGTAGACAATCAACAAAATTATTTATACAACCATCTCTAATCTCTATAATTACTTTTTAACCTGTTTTTGTATTAATAACTTAATAAATATCTGGTATATATGAATACATAAAAGCACCAAGGTTTCAACCCGGTTGCCTCATAGTTAGGGCTCTTTCACACTACACGGTTTTCGCCGTACGGCAAAAAACCGTACGGCGAAATTTTTTTAGTGGAGTATTGAAGGAGACGGGCACTTTCACATTACACGGCGGCTGTACGGTTTTTTGCCGTCGCCGTGTAGCAGCCGTCCTCAACCGGGCTGTTACACACTACACGGTTTTCGCCGTACGGCAAAAAACCGTACGGCGAAAT
>KZ651125.1:144681-159238 GCA_001010745.2 Gerris buenoi
TATATATCATCGGATGAGGTAATTTTTATACAGAACTCAAAGTCGCTATGAGGAATTTTAATTATCATGAGGAATAAATATATATAAAATATAAATTATATTTTATTATTTCAATATACTATCATGATAAAAAAAAATACGTAAAGAAGAACGGTGGAGAAAGAAACTAAACACGCAAGTAAAGAGATAACAGATATCAAGAAAAGAAACGAAAACAAATGTTAAGGTTATAGCTGAACAGTAGTAGTAGTGTAACCTACACGGCTTCCGTACATTAGTATTAGTAGTTCTGGCCGAGTTCCTGCTTCAGTCCGGGAACTGTTTTCACGGTTCTAGGACTGTCCCAGAACCGTTCGTGTCTCTGTTGGAACACGGGACTAAAAGTTCCAGAACCGTCCGAGAAGCGTGTAGGAACGGTTTTAAGATAGTGCGCATGCTCCGGACGGTTCTAGAACCGTTCGCGGCTCTGTTGGAACAAACCTAATACCTAAAGGTGGGTTAACATCTAGCATCTAGCGGAGCTCAGCGCGTACGGATTTATCTATTATGGCCTTCTTACAGCAGATACCTAAAAAGTTGGTTTCAAGATTATACCTAAAAATTAATACTGTCAATGCAGCGAAATGATGTTTGATTTATAATATTTAACAAAGAAATAGGTAACTATGAACAACAGCGTACATTGAACTATTTAAAACGTTTATTATTAAATCACGAGAAAACGTTCAAAAGCGGTAATTATCGCTTTATAACAGAATCGGCTTTGTTTTGTTTTTAACCTGACACCTGACTGAAAGGCGCGGGGTAAACCACGGAATGCGTCTCCACGGCTCCTTGAATATATGCCTAACCATATAGCTGGATTTGCTAGCTGTGAAACCACCTTGTTATAAAGAAATGCCAAGCGTCTTGGTATAAAGAAATGCCAAACGTCTTGGTATAAAGAAATGCCAAACGTCTTGGTATAAAGAAATGCCAAACGTCTTGGTGTAAAGAAATGCCAAACGTCTTGTTATAAAGAAACGCCAAACGTCTTGTTATAAAGAAATGCCAAACGTCTTGGTATAAAGAAATGCCTAGATGACATTTGGAAAAACGTACAAAGGGTGGACATAAAAGGGTGGATTCCTAGGACAAGCAAAGACTGCCATGTTTTTAGTAGCTGCCAGAAAGCGTCCCTAAAAATACTGATATTGCTTGATCCTTATGAATATCAGTTTATAGTTATGAATATCAGTATATAAATGAGGGTAATTATTATTTACCGTGGTTTAAAGTATTGCTATAAAGTGGCCAATGTTGTTATCATAATTTTGTACTTCATTGTATATAACTAACGACAATGCAAAACAACAGTTCGTCCAAGGGGTTCAAAATCGTTTAACAGAAAATTGTTTAAGTTTTTTCTTTTAACTTTAATTTATTAATAATAAATTTTATTATAATTTAACTTAGAACTTAGATCAGGAGTTTTTATCTTTAATTTATTAATAAAATAAGAAATTAAGTTCAGGTTTATTTTACTTAATATTCAATTGCATTAAAACACTTTTAAAAAATTACACATATAAAAGCAAAAAATAAAAACAAAATTTATATATTAGTAAAGAAAAAAACAATATTTGTTTAAATTAATTCCATGATCAAGAATCTTCACCATCTCGTCTAAAACTGCTGTGAACAACACTGACAACCATGTGATAACATGCAAACTCCATTAGTTCATTAGAAAGCTTCCAGTTCCACATGGAAAATGGAAAACATATAAATTCTTATACAAATAAATAAAAATAAAATAAAATAATACATTAAATTATCTTTTACTATAAAAAAAACAGAAGAGTCTCACTAATTCGGATTTGATATCAGGTCGCTGTCAGGTTCACCAAAATTCCATATTAAAATTTTATTATGTCTGTAAAGCTAGATTTAGCTGGTAGTCCAGTCAAATTAGCTCAAAATGGTGGCGTATCTTGCATTAAATCATGTAGTTCCAATTTTTTCAGGAATGTGTAGAGGATGGTCCCCTGAACAAAGCCTGATAAAGTCCCATCGATTTCAGGCGCCGCTAGCGGTGGGAGGGGGGCCAAAAGGTCACATTTTTCAGTTTTCGGCGTTTATCTCGAAAACGGTACGTCGCACAGAAAATGTTATTCTATTCAAAATTAAAGCTGATAAAATTTCAAACAAAAATGTACCTATGCATTTTTTTCCTACGGCCAACAGTTTTGGAGCTTTAGAGTCGACAAAAAACAGTATTTTCAAAAATAAACATTTATTCACATTTTATTGTTTACATATTTTATTTGAATTATGTTGATATTTGAATGATGTTTTAATAATTTAGTGAGGATATAAAAATTGTTTTGGGGCTATTAGCTGCCGAAGGGTGTAGGCAGCTAGAGCCTGCAGCTTCTTGAGTTGTAGAGGGGGGGAGTCAGTGCCACAGCGCTCAAACGTGACTTTTTTCAGGTTTTTGCTCATATCTCCAAAACTATTGCTCTTAGGGGAAATTTTTTTATTGAAAATTGAAGCTGATAAAATTTCAAACAAAAATGTTTGAATGCATGTTTTACCTACGACCAACAGTTTTAAAGCTATAGGGTCGACAAAAATCAGTATTTTCAAAAATTAAATTTAATGTAAAATAACATATCCCTTTCATGAATTATTTTAATGATGAGGATAGACCAATTTTTTTAGGGCTATAAGCTGCCGAAGTGTGTAGTAAAAAATTTAAATTTAAAAAAATGTGAATATAATGTTTTTTGTCGACCCTATAGCTCCAAAACTGTTGGTCGTAGGTAAAACATGCATTCAAACATTTTTGTTTGAAATTTTATCAGCTTTAATTTTGAATAGAATAACATTTTCTGTGCGACGTACCGTTTTCGAGATAAACGCCGAAAACTGAAAATGTGACCTTTAATAACAAATTATTAGCACATAGGCCCTTCTTCCACCAATGACAGGAATAATATAATACAGATTAACAGGTCAAGTGAGTGCTAGTCAGCACACAACGAGGGTCTGTAGGCCACACTGTATAGTTAAGTAGTACCCTATTGATGGTGTTTTTAAAATGCTAAAAAGCCTACTTTGAATTATTTTAAGGGTCAGATATTCTCAAAACACACAAACAAGCTTCTAATGATGTATTTTATTGCCACTAAACCGGACTGTAAACGTATAAATACATTGAAAAGACCATAATTATAAAAAAAGTATTTTGCCAATAAAAAATAAAATGAATTTTTTTCGAAATTTCCAAAAAGTGGTATCTTTACTTTTGGTCGAAGAATGTTCAGGATTTTTTAAAGATTTGCACTTCACATAAGCGAGATAGAGGGGGGGGGGGACACGTTTCACACCCTCTTCAAACGTGCCTACGCTCGCCCTATCAAGGTTATAACCAAATAATTTGTAATCAGCTCGACGTACCCTTTAATATGATACCCCTCACGATGTCGAAAAAAAGTTAAAAAATTTAACCCCTAAGTCATTTTACCCTAAATTTTTTGAAATTTTTTTTTTCAAGGTCGCTATATTTTTAACATGTGTGGGTAGGTACAAGACATATGCATGCCAAATTTCAAAGTCATCGGACGAAAGGTGTAGCCGTGAGAGCATGCGACGGACGGACAGACAGACAGACAGACACACGCGCGAAAATATCAGGGTCCTTGGCTTTTGCCTACGGACCCTAAAAGCAAAGTAAACAATAGGTAAAAAAAAAAGTAAACAAAACTTAGAACTGTTATTTATTTTTTACATTTAAATATATAAATAAACATTTCGTATCATTATTATTATTATCACCATCATTAACTTAGCTTATTAAAATATTTCTAAATCAAAGTGTTAAAAGTTACACTGTAGGTAAATTAAAATAAAAATTTATATGTTCCTCATTTGTTAGATATTTTACCATTGATAATAGATCTTTCTTTTTTCCTTTTTAATTGGAATTTGTTGAAGGTAAAGATTGGGTAAAGTATCAATAATACTCATAACACATTTAAAAATTTGGAATATTTTCCAAGGTCTTAGAGTGTTGTGAGATTCCCTTGCATAAATAGATGTTAAGTCATTTTTTGACAATTTATACCACACATATTTTATAACTTGGAATTTGTTATTATTTAGTAAGATTGAGCCAGTAATAGCATCTAAGTCCATAAAATGTTCTTGCTTCATTTCATTTATGGTGAATGGGTTTGCATGATTAGCTGCACCTATAATGTACTTGATATCAGAAGGCACCATAGCCTTATTTTTTTTCTTTTGTTTCTCAATGAGAGCAAAATCTCTGTCGCAGGGCAGAAAACTGTGCCCTGTTATCATAAACTTCTGATTAATTTCAGTAAAATATCCCAACCTAATTAGATACATATCAACAGAGCTAGAATAGTTTTGTTATTGTTTTGGCCAACACATCTATCAGACCATATAATGAGTTTACGCTCTTCATTATGACCCAATATTTCAAAATTTATCGTAATGTAATTTCCATCCTTTACACCTCTTTTAGTCTGCACCTGATGCCAGAGATACATATAGGCTTGATTGGTTGTCACAATACGTACATCTAAATTATAGTTTGAATATTGTCTTTGGTAGAAAACATCAGTGTGACAGCATTGGTGTAAAAAGTACTTGTTGTGTTGAAGATCAACACAAAGAGTAATATAGTTTTGGTTAGAAGTATCTTCAGCCATCTGCTTATAAGCTGCATCAGCTCTCATGTGATGCTGTTGGCTCTCTTCTTGTATTTCTCGCCGTGCTTCTTCTGTACGTGCTAGCACAAGTTTAGCATAATTTTGGTCGCATACCTTACACGTGTCAGACGAGGGGGGGGGGGGGGAACGCCAAATCTTAGCTTAAAATCTTGATTGAAAATTTTTGTATAAATTGTAAGTCACAGATGTATTTTTATATTTTTGTAGGTAAAGATGAAACATTTTGTTAATGCTCAAGTCCATACTTAAATTACTTAAACAATTTTTTTGAGTAGCATTTCTACTGTAGTGATTTTCTACAAGAGGAAAACTGCTGATATGTTGCCTGACTCTATCCCTATCAGTGTTGTCTACAGCATGTGGACGGTTTAAATGTTTGCCCCTCTCATCAAAAGGAGCAGTTTCTCCAGTTTTTAATTTATTTAACAGAATCCGAATACGTTTGGGAGTAATGGAAAAAATATTCAAAAGGGTTGATCGGCAGACCAGTTGTTTATTTAAGGTATAACTTACACTTAAATGTTTTGAAGAAGTTGCATCTGTTTTTCCAGGTCTCCGACGTTTCATTTCATTGGTAACAACAATATGTTTTATTAAATAAAGTTGCTGTTCATTGTAGTTTAGTTCATAAAACCTGTTGTGTAATATATGCACCTGATTCAGCGACAATGAATTGCAACCAATTTTGAGACAAGTCTCATTGCATCCTCGAGCTCTTAGTGGGAGTTGTTTGGCAGGCACAGTTCTTCCTTTCCCACGATTATTGACGTATTCTTTACAAGAATTCCTTAATAGTTTTATTTTTTATCTTTCCATTCACTTACATTAAGACAACGTTTTTTTTTTTTGAACAGTTGAGGCTAACAATATCCCTTGGTGTTAAAACCATTCTCAAAAAAATAAATAAAAAACAGAAACTTTTTTTGAAGAAATAAAATAATAAAACGGCACCTTTAAAAATGTTCACAAACCATAAAAATGAACCGAATTTGTATACACATAAAATGATAAATGAGTTTGTTGAGTCTATGAAAGCTATTGTAACATAGGCCCACTGAAGTTTTTTTCCACTGAAGTACATGTGTTTGTTTTGACATTTCTGACATTTGGTGTCAGTTTGAGTAATTAAAATTTGTTTCAAGCAATACAGTGTACAACATAGTACATTTTCCCCCAAAAAAATCAAAATCACAAAAATGTAACATAGGCCCTTCTTTCAGACACCCATTCAATTAATGTTGTGACTAAATATAAGTCCACTTTTTATACCTATAAAAAAGTGCCATCTTATTGATATAAATTCAAACTTTATGGATTCTACATTGTTAGAAATTTATTGAGGTCTGTCTGGATTAACGAGATCCTACAGTATTTTGTTTCGTAAAACAATTCAATAATTGAGTAAACAATTCAAGTAATTAGTTCAATACATGCAAATTATATTTAAAATTACCACTTTATAAAATAAAAATGGTGTAGTTTTAAAATTTTATGACTGGAATGGATATTTTTGTTGGTGGCCACAATTAAACCACTTAATAACTAAGATTGAATCCAAAGTGTTTAAACTCCAAAATAACTATTATAACTGACAAGACATTAAATATTCTACAAAAATAACATTAAACCCCTTTTAATATTCGTTTTGAATTCACGGAAGAAGAGAAAGTGATATAATAGAAAGCAAAGGGAGTTTAATTCTATGAACATTAGGCTTACACAGGTTCAACCTTACGAAATATTAGGTGGGATCATTAATGTAGACGAGCGAGTCAAGCCAATCGTCCAACCGAAACAAACTTTGGTTCACTCAGTCGAGCGTACAGTTGTGCGTGTATTACAAAACTATATCTCAGAATAACATTGTGAGAATTACGGATATTCTGACGAGTGTGACAATCAACCTCACCATACTCATTTATAAACAAATATAACTCGGGAATCAAAGGTTTTAGACATGGTCTTTTTTTATTAATTTGACAAATACTAGGGCTGCGCGTATTGGCGCCGAAAGCTGTGGATGGGAACAACAGAGGCGCCAGGATACTGTGGGCTTGTAGAACCACGGTGTTAGTAACTTTTCTTCAACGGATTTAACCCATCTGACACATACTATGTAGCGTATTAACAATACGTATTATACGCGGGGAGTCTCGGACTTCTCCTTCACCAAACATAAAATATTAAATAACAACAGATTTTTTATTATGTGAACTATAATTTTGTTAGTCCGTATATAATTCAGTCCGGTATAATGAGGTCCGTTATAGTGAGGTACTCACCAAAAGAGCAAAATGAAGTCACAAATTCATGATTGTCCGGGAAGCAGAGCTACATGTAAGGATCGATTTTTGTACCAAGTTTCAACTCTCGTTTGAAAACGAGAGTCACGATCTGTGGGAGTTATACGTGACACAGACAGACATTCGGCTAAAAACAACTCAAATCGTCTTAAAACACCCAAATCTCGGTTTTGGTTTTTTATTGGGTGAAAACAATACTTTTCCTATTATAGGTATACCTTCGGAAAAGTAACAAACAAAAATAATGGATAAAACTGACAAGTTATCATATGAAATAACCAACAAGAAATCAAGTTTACAGAAGAACTCGCAAACAAACAAGTGAACAAAGAAACTGACAAACAAACTAACAACTTAAACGAAATAACTTTACCACACGGGTACGGGGTACAAAAGCCAAAATAGTATTTATCCTTCAAGATGCATGTCGTTGGAAAGCTCTTTAAGAGTACAGTAATTGTTGTTATGTACACTTTTATCATATTTTCATATAAGAGGGAGGTAAAAACGGAAATAACATGTTTTTATGCTATTTTTGACCCTAAATGGTTAAAATTTGACCCCTAAATGGACTCCAAAAATTCTGGCCTCCGAACTCATCCTTTCTTTTGATATTATTGACATTTTAAAATTTGTTTGACATTTTTAAGTGCATCAAAAAGGGGAGATATCGTCTGGAGTGTCACATAATTATATTATACATACATGTATACATAAAAAAAGTGTTAAATTTTAGGAATCGATTCAGAATGGCGTAAAACGGATTTCCATGATAAAAATTTGCATTACAAAAATTTTGAAGCCATTTCAATAGCGTAATTTTCTTTGAAAATTCGCTAACAAGAAAACACCAAATATGAAAACAAAAATTTCGAAGAAAGCCTAGAGAATATATCCATCAAGATGACGTGCAAACACATAATATTATACACCAATCAATAACTGGGTTTTCCGGTGAAATCCGTGTCACGAAATGGTTTAAGTCCGACGTTTCGCACCCACTACTGGAAGCATCTTCAGGCGTGATATGCATCGTGATGTTGACCCAAAGCACAACCAAGATATACCACGTAAACCTCTCTCTACATTTAACTAAGATGGTTCAGATATGCTTTTTAACTATACATGCTTCGGCATTGAAATAGGGAAGACCTTCTTGAAAAGATGTCATTGAAATTACTCTCCAAAAGAAAGTAATCAATAAGGCCATCATCAGTACCAATAATGTAAGATAGTTTCCGTGGCAAATAGCTTTATCGCGTCATATCTTAATAACTAATCGTCCGATTTTACAGAAATTTGAAAGCAGAGAAGAAGTAAAAAGCCTTAAATTGAATGCTGGGTTAGTATGACTCACGACTCACTGAACTCCCGTCTTCCTATGTTTTAATTAAAAATTTTCAATTTTTGACACTCATGACATCACTATAGTGGCTGAAAGCTGCTCTGAATTTATTATTTCAACATCTATATAATAAGTATTTGTACATAAAAAAATGGCCACTAAAAACATTTTCGCAGGATAAAACATCTATTTCTTTAGAATTTAGGTGTATAGCTTCCTCGCGTTCAATATTATAAAGTTAATCCAGTGGGAGTAAAAGGCATGTTTGTATAAATAGCTGCGTAATTAATTTAATTTTTATGCAACCGTACAAAATACCATTGAATGCATGAGAATAAAACGGTTACAGGAAAAGGAAAGTGCAACATTTAGCACCTTCTAAAAACGGTGCGTTATACGTCAATATTGTGTACCGATGCATTCTTTTACTTCAAACAAGGTTGTAAAGGACACGACGAAACAAGAAACCGTCACCACAGAGGAGAGGTATTCTGCCCTGGGCCCCTCCCCCACACTAAACCAGTAACAGAACCTGAAAACCCAAACCGAGAAACAGATTAATCACTATGTCTGAGCGCGACCTTACAAACGAATTATAGAGCGGAGAAGCCTGCCAATATGTAACACCGGATCAAAGAGAACCAAGCCCAACTCATAGCAACCAATCCCTCTACGGCAACCTTTACAACTAAATGTTCTACTTATAGAGATCCGCTTTCAATCTACTTAAGTACTTCATACACAATACTAATTAGCTTTATAAGCGAACCAAATTCATTTATAACAGTGGACTGTATCAAATGACATAACCTATCTCGGACCAAAATCAAAATGTGTTATTTCACGATTTAACATTGTGAAAGTTTCAAGCAACAGTTATACATGGAAATTGTGTTGCTACATATTGCCAATATTCTAATAAAAAATAAAGATTAAATTACTGACAATGTACATGCTTAGAGATACTGCTAATCAATTCTAAAAATAGTCTACCAATATCTATGACACATATGCATTCCTTGCGTCCTATTAGCAGTCTAATGATAGATTTGGATGGAGAATAGATTTTGATGAGATTTAAATGGATTTCCAATGGAGTCACATTTGTTTTTATTCAATATGAAATGTGCGAAAAGGTTATAATTAATATGGAACCATCACTACCTTTAAATAATTAATATAAAAATTCCATTTTTGAAAACTGGTCTTATGTACCTACCTACAATTTTTTTTTTCTGTAGGTATTCTTCACCTTAGTTTTTTTATGTGCAAAATTTGGAGAAGATTGAATGACGGGAAGTGGTTCAAAATTGGGGTAATAGGTGTGCGATGAAACTTAAAAAGCAAAGAAGAATGACGCCATTTTGTTTTTTAATATTATTATTTTGGTTTCTGTATTCTTCACCTTAGATGTTTTTCTATGTGCAAACTTTGGAGAAGATTGAATGACGGGAAGTGGTTCAAAATTGGGGTAATAGGTGTGCGATGAATCTTACAAAGCAAAGTAATATAAGACCAGTAATAATAATAATAAAAACGATCCAAATATCTTCTAAAACGGTTGATTACCTACTTTTGAAAATCTAGTTTTTAATACGTATTATCAATTTTGTGCATACGCAGAAGGAAGAAATGGACGTAGAAGGTAGATATTTATATTAGTACGGTACCAAAAATGGGATGATTGTAACCTACAAATCGGACTAGTAGTTTCTAGAAAAAGGTGATTGGAAAAAAGTTGTCGGACAGACCAACCAATCGACAGGCAGCTATAAGAACAAAAATGTTCCCTACTGTCTGAAACGGATTTCTGTCCAGGACTAATCGAAATTGGAGATAGAAAAAAAGTCGTTCTACAAAATGATCGCAATGCTTACACATAAAGCTCGGAAAGCAAGAAAACATTTACAAATAATTAATTTTAGTCAGGTATGTGATGCAAAAGAAGTCTGTGATATTTATTCTATTATGTTATGTGTTGTTGTTAATTTATATACACTAAGAAAAAGGAGGAAATGTGTTTGAATGTGAGTAACATTTGTTAATGTAAAAAGTATTTTTATTGACACAACACTGGCTACTTTATTGAATGTAAAAATTTTGAAAATATTTTGTCACGAATAAGATTGAATTACCTAAATGGAAAACGACTGAAGTTCAATTAATGATTTTTCCCAGCAAAACGGCTAATATCGTTATTTGAAACCGTTCTCGAGGTATAATTCTTTTCCACGTTTTTTCAGAGTTTTTAGGGGTTCTGCCCCAAAAGTTGTAGTTAAATTCATTTCTCGATGTATAAAATAAAGGTTATAGACGAAAGACAAAAGTTATACATAGTTAAAAAAAATGGGATATTTGAAGAGACATTATTCACAATCGCAGAGAATAGATGTTTGAACAAGAACAGATCCATCAAACCTGTAAATCCATCTTAACCTCATAATCAAATTATAATTTGGCGCCATCACAGGACTTTCTCTTGATATGAGAAAGTAAAAAGATAGGAAATGCTAAAGGCGAAACTTTTCGTCCATGTTTAAAAGGGATAGAAAGTAGAAAACTTTGTATTTTTGTGCAAGTGTGAATCAGCTTTTAAGTGTGCTGCTCTACTTCGGCATGCCTTTCCTGTCGCAAACCGAAGCCAAGAGGGAATTCTTCAGGTAAATTCTCAGCTTTATTAAGAGTTTGGGAATTAACTTAACCAAACCTTGGGAATTAACGATATAGATATAGTGTTTTAGTCACATTAGATAATATGTGGTGACAGCGACAAGAGGAAAGAAAGTGTTGGCTTTTTGTCCCACGAAAAAAACAATGACACAATACACCTAAATACATGTTAAATTTGAACAAAGATACGATATAGAAAAGCGTCCTACTCTTGGACGAATGATCAATTCATATTTTAATGCTTTGCGATTCACAGTATTTCCACTAAGGATTATTTTTCACTTATCTTATAAGTACTAAAGAAAAATGACACTTTTATAGAAAAGGAAAAGGGCACTATCTTACAACCTAATACCCTTTTTTTGTATAAAAGTGTGATATTCCTTTGTCCCAAAGCATATTCGACTGAATATCCCTTTGTCTTAATAGTCCTTGGTAGTTAGACTAAGGGATATAAACTATTTTGTATGAAAAACAAAAATGGGGGCCCTTTTCTATAAAAGTACCAGAAAAATTATAAAAGACAAATTTAATCCCACGAAAAATCCTTTTCTCTATAGCAGTGCTTTCCCTAAAAAGAGTTGATAATAACACTGTATTTAATATCTTTTCAACGCAATTTTGTCATTATTTTTTTTTATAGATGAGCAGAGGAGTTTCTTGATCAAGAATAATACAGTATGTATGCGTCTCTTGTAAGTATATGTGGTTCTAAAAACCGTTTTGAAAACAGTTTCGGTTTCAAACTAAAAGTGTTTCCATGAGGAGTTTCCATACCAGTTTTCACAACAATTTTGAAGACTATAAACTCCCAGACTAGTTATAATTAAGTCAGGTTATAATACCTCTGCTAACAGTTTAAATAACAGTTTCAATAAAGAAACAAAAATTAGCTATTGTGACCTTTTGACGCGTTTCAAAATTACTGTTTCCATTGGGTTTTGTACACCAAACCCGTTTTGAAAACTCATGGAAACGTAGTAATTGTATACAGTGATGTGACTGTGTCATTGTTTTTTATTTTTGACCTATTTAATAATTTATAAAACTTGTTTTAACTTTATGCTCATAACATTTTAATTTATAGATTTCTTTTGTCAGGCACTTAAGATGGCTAATAGTGGTCGATACCCAGTTTGGTGTAATAAAATTACTTAATCCGAGGGAACGTCTTCCTTTATCCTTACTTTTCAGGTGGAGCTCTCTTTATCTTGACATTTTATTAAATATTTACCACACATGAACTTAAATAAATTTGTAAAGCTGTCCCCTTGAAATGAAAGATGTTGAAAGGTAAGTGGGTATAAATCTCAGGAGCAGAGATTCTGTTTTTTATTGTAGCAACTGAGATATTGAGACTGTAGGATATTATTAAATGTCTTCTGCAGAATCCAAAAATGTCATACGAGACGTATATTTTATATGTTTATAGTTCCTGTACTCCACGCAACGTAAAAATAAACGATTACTTCTAAATTTAGAGATTTTTCTGAGGGTAATAGAAGCATGAAAATCATTCTGAACGAAATTTAGCACTTTTTTTTTTTATATAAAATTAGAAGTGTTTCTAAGCATGCATTCTTGAGTTGTTGACTCCACTATAGAGTATGGACTATTCTCATGGGGCTCGTAACAATGTCAAAGAACAATGTTTCTAATAAAAAAAAAGGTTTTTAAGAATAATTCTAAATATGGAAGTATGGAAATTCAGAACCACTACTTAAGCATCTTTTGACCTCCTAAAGCGCACCACGGTTTAAGTACTTTTGTCATAATCAGGATATCCATTAAAAAATAAACTAAGACAGAAGTTGATTTGTACTTGAAAAATATTACGCCGATAATGTCGACGTCGAACGAGTAGCTGATTTGATTTATTATCCTTATTTATTATCTTTATAATCTGTATTAATTATTATTATTATTACCTGATAATCAAACACCGACACAAACTACGGTAGCTACGACATAAAGTATTTTAATTACTGCGTAATAATTCATCCTTAAGTATCATACTTATACTTTGATCTTTCAGAAGCAGGCTCACCCTTCTTCTGTCAAGCATTATGAACCTGTAGGTATATGAGAAAGATGAGTAGCCCGAACCTTCTAGTGTCTGTGCCAAGCGACTTCGTCAAGATAGAATCATTTTGAGTTATTCATGGCTAAGCCTTCGTCTTATGTACACAAAAGTTCAAAGTGCTCTAGCGCCTAAAACATCCTTCTTATGAAAAAAAAATTAAGAGACATACATAATCGTCAATTTATTTCTTTGTCAATGACTACATTTATCTAAAAATTTCTATATTTATTCAGTTCTAAGCGAAAAACAAAAAGATAGCCAGTGAACATATATTTTTAAATTTTAGTCAAATTTCAACGCGTTCAAACGTCTAATCGTTCTTTTAACAAAAATAGCTTAAGACACATATATCCTAGGCAATTTAATGTAGTGAACTTTTGTGTAAGTACACTTTTCTCTGAGATTGCGAATGCTTCAAACTGTGTAAACGAAAAATTAAAAAATAACATTTTTTCGCATTTTTCTCAGAACTCACCACTTTTACGAAGTGAAAAACATGAAATTCGGATTCAGCACCCCAAAAAAGATTAAAGGAAAAAATAGATTACTGTACCTATTCTTTTCCGGGATATCTCTTTTTTTCACTAAATGACTAGACTATAAAGGTGTTAATTTAAAACACAGTTTTATCTCAATACAATATTTCATTGATTATTAGTACTGTTTCCCACATTCATAATGGCTTCCATTTAGGAACGAAGTCTATTCTCTACAAACTTCTGCCACAACCTTCGCGCTTCATCTAATTTCTGTATTAAGTTTCATCTCAATATAATATTTTCGATGGTTTTAATAACTTTTTGAAATAGCCAGTCAATTAAGTGTAGCACATAGCTTCGCCTCACGTCCAATTAGTGAACGAATGGTTACTATGAATATAAAATAATATGATCCCACTAGGCATTGAAAGTGAGGATATTTTCGATCGAAAAATGCCTTATCAACCAAACATTCAATTCCTTGTAGGGACAAAGTAGTTCACACTCATTTAACCATTAGTCATTAATTTAGCCATTAGTAAGGAAACTATAATTGGGACATAGTTTTTAATATTACTGATCTTAGGCTCTTTGAAAGATACCTCTGATTTCTGATAATAATAATTCTTTATCACTAAAATATACACGAATTTGCATTTAAATTTTATGCATTTCAAATTAACTAAATTTCACATTTTCAGACTTTCAAAATTTATTGTAATTATTGAACTTAATTTCAAGTAGACACAAATAAGAAGATTTTGACTAAGACATTTTTCCTTGCAAGCCATTGAGGATAAAAAAATCCCCCCAAAAAAATAAAAACCCGTTACATACAAAGACAATTATATTAATAAACAAACCAAGGTGATCAAGTTAACATCTGATACGCATAAAATATTAATATATATATATATATATATATATACGATATAGAA
>KZ651125.1:171898-187266 GCA_001010745.2 Gerris buenoi
CCCCCATGTATTATCTATGTAACCCCTCCTAATGAATGAGAATTATATAAGTTAAGTCAAGTAACTGTTAATTATTCTTACACAATAAACAATAAAGTAATAAATCGTTAATGCTAATATAACAATAAACTACAAGATAGCATGCAAGGAAGCTACGTGCCACACTAATTTAACGTAATATAAAATATTTAAATTTTTTATCTCTTGTAACAGTAAGTTCGCTAGAATTTGTCGCTCTTATCATGTAGTATTCTGTTTTTTTGTGGATCATTTTAGGCGGCATTCACACTGCGGACGAGGCAGAACCGAGCGTTTTTGTATCCACAATGCGCGCGAACCGAGCCGATCGGTAGTCCCCGTACAACCATATATAAAGCGTTTTCAGCAGCCGAAAACGCTTGATAGGAAAACCCGCCTTTAGGTAACAAAAACGCCCGGTCTCGCTTGGCGTTTTGATGTGAATAGCCCCATGCTGATACATGTATTTGCTTCTCAAGCGGAATTGGCCTCGCTCGGTTTCGCAAATTTATTACTTAAATATTAAAATCGTGTTTGCAACTATTTTTTTTAACATTTAAACACTAACAATCAACAAACATAAACAACTGCGTGATAATTGTGGGTTAACCATGTATTAAAAACCTTTCTAAAAATTATTTTAAACAAACAAGAAAATAATACTTTATTAACAATAAATAATAACTTTTAATTTTTCTTAATTAACTAGGTTAATAACCTTGTTATTTTCAAAACTTTTTAACCCTTAAAATGACCTACAAAAAAACAGAAGAATTTTAAATTTTATAATCAGAATGAGAATGTTTAAAGATGAAACTTGGTAGAAAAAACTAATTTAGTTTAAAAATGTTCCTTTCTATTTAAGTAATTTGTACTTCAAACTATTTAAAAATATTCCAATTAATAACAAATACGAACAAAATGAATAAATAAAGATATAAGTATTATATGACAAAAAATAAAATAAAATAAAAATACCGCGAGAAGTCTCGTCAAAATTATGTTATTTAATTCTTAGGTAAAGGTTATTAGTACTTCCAGGAGTTATCTAGATGTTTAGGTGGGTCAGGAATACGTTACTCTCTCCCTATTGTAAACCAGTAGCTTTCTTCAGGTTCATTTTTTCAGTGGGAAGAATACGTGGGAACATAGTAATGTATAGTAAATAGTAACGTATAGTATAGAATGTATCACCGGAAGTTCCAAAGCATTTTTACATACATAATATAGTTATTTATTATATAAACATGTGTAAATTTATTAATTACTTATTACGCACACAACTAGTAGAAGTAACTACTAAAGTATGTAAATCAATTATAACTATGAAATCAAGAAACATTAATCGATCGAAAAATGTCTATTATACTTTCTGATTCTTAAACAATACCTACTAATGATTACTTACTATACCTACTATACTATTAATGATTGTCTTTATTCTCTTAATCCTGAAGTACTATTAGTATATGTGTCTCGTATGATCCTTGATCATACCAATAAAACGTTCTCATTGTTAAAGCTCATATATTATGATTGCTGATATCTTATGATTTCGATGTAATTAAAAGAAAGTCTCTTTCACACGCAATTGATCTCACATTTCTTTATTATTGATATTGTTTTTTTTTTTTTTTTTCTAATTAGATAATTACACTACCTGGATACTCGTGCTTTGCTACGGAGAGTGTGTTATTTTTTTTATTTTTAATTTGATGGGTTTATAAACTACCATCAAGAAACATTTAAATAATTTCACAAACCTAGAATATCTAGATTCTAACCCTCCTCCTTATTTATATACCCCCTCCCCCTTCGATAAGATAATATGAAAATATCCCAAATTAGCAATTGATTCCGAGTCCTGAAGAAAAATTCTTAAAAGGTACCTTTACGGAAAGGTATTTATTTATATACCCCCTCCCCCTTCGATAAGATAATATGAAAATATCCCAAATTAGCAATTGATTCCGAGTCCTGAAGAAAAATTCTTAAAAGGTACCTTTACGGAAAGAGCAGTGGTATTTTCCTTCTGAATCCCCCGTGTCTTTTCAAATGGAATGGATTGAAATTATCTTTTACTAAATTACAAAAATATACACTAGGAGACACACACCTGTAGCTTGAACAAAAACATGCCAGCTACTTGCACGAGGATATGTTAAATGGTATGCCTGTAGCAAGCAAGCATATAAAAATATTTGGTATGGCAGTTACTGGCAAATACCCTCTTTTGGCATGCAAGCTACTTCCCCAATTTGACGGCATGTGTATCTCCGCCTTAAGGATGACATTTTATAAAAACCCTTTTTCTAGATATCAATACAAAGTCTTTATGATTTATAAACTATTTAAATAATATATGTGACATTTTTTGTTAAAAAAAAAATCTAAATATTGCTTTCGAGCTTACCAAAGGTAACGTGAGCTATGTGGATCATTCCGGGGAACGACATTTTTATAGGTCTCCGATTTCAAAAATTCCAAGACAGAAATCCGTTTCAGACATCAGTAAACATTTTTGTTTCTCAGTCTGTCTGTTGGTCAATGTTTGCGAACCAACATATTTTAAAAAACTACTAATCTGATTTTATTGAAATCAGAATAAAATATAAGAATAAAGAATAAGACATTTTGATGGTAGGTCATAATTAGCCCATTGTTTTTTTACTATAATTAATATTATGATTTTTTACAAAACAAGTTTGCCAGTTTTAAAAGACGGGGAAAATTAAATAAATTTGACAGCAATAGGTTTTAATAGTATAAAATCATTAAAGTATAAAAATAAAACGCGAGGAAGCTATGTGCCACACTAAATGCCAGAGTATTTTTTTTAACTGAGATTGAAAACATATTCCCCTACAGTTCTTCCTACAGATATTTTCACAAAATATAAAATATTATCAGTAGCTTCTTCTCCGTTATTTCTAATAACGCAAGCAATAAAAGAATGTGCAATTTCAAAAACAAACAATAAAAATAATAAACTGTTTCAAACACAAGCTGAAGAAAAATAGCTTCCGTACCTTCGTTAAGCTCGGAAGCAATTAAATCTATAAAATGAAATATCTTGATAAGCCTGCAGGCCATAAGATTATGACTAAGACATGTACTTAACAGGCCTGGTATGGATAGTTAGATAGACTCTGACAGCGGAAGCCTAGGATGTAAAAATAATCAAATATAATTTAAATTTATTTTATAATCTTACATAAAATTATAGAAAGTAATATTAAAATAAAAAGTTCCTTCCTCTTTTATCTGTCTATTTTATATAATACGTGGAATCACATCCTTCCTGATTGGACCGCATCTGAAACCTGTTTATTATTTGGTACTTTTAAATCTGATTCATTATTTTAAACATGTGAATATAATTCACCTATAATTTTTTTTCACCTGGATTCTTCTAACCAGGTAAATAGAAAATAATCTATCTTTAAAGCAACTATTTAATGATAATTAGTCTATAATTGAGTACCTATAATTTTAAAGATTTTCAATCAACAAAATAGTCAGTTTATACTTAATTAAAGTTTTTATTTCTGATTGAGAACCCCACATTAAACCTGTTTATTATTTCCTCTAATTTTACATTCTCTAATTAAATCATATTAACACATGCAGAATAGAATTATAAAACAACTTGTTGAAAAGTAAAGTGCAACACAGTTCAAATTTTAATTATATGTTATGCGTATTACAAATTGATTGGAATAAAAAAATAAAGACGACTCTCCACTAAAATAAAATTGATCGGATAATAAAAAAGCCTACATTAATTTAACCAATAATGTTAATTTTCAGTTCCTCTAACCACCACTAGAGGTCATTTTCGGTGCCGGCGAGACGAGTACAAATGAGAGAGTTAAAAAATAATCGTATCTACTTTTTCAACTCTAACCTTTTTCTCTTTCGTATGTCTACTTAGCACGGGCACTGAAGGTGAACACTAGAGGTGGTAAGAGACACTGAAGATGACCACTAATGGTGGTAAGAGACACTAAAGATTACCACTAATGGTGGTAAGAGGCACTAAAGATGACCACTAGTGGTGGTAAGAGACACTAAAGATTACCACTAATGGTAGTAAGAGACACTGAAGATGAGCACTAATAGTTATTAGAGAGAGACACTGAAAATTATCACTAAAGAAGTTAATTTTAGAAGAAATAATTGTTCTCTATTCTTAACTTAGTATATAACTTTATTCCCAACTTTTTGATAATAATATACTACAGTATTATTGTAGATATATGCGGTGACCCCTAAAATTTCTTGCAATCGAAGAATGTGGGTCTTTTGTGATATAAAAAAAGGAGGATACTCTTGTTTCATTATGCCACAGTTAGTCAAGAATGAATTCGAAAAAGTCTCTAATCAAGGAATAATACTAAATAATAGAAGGTTATGTCTTTTGGGATAAGAAATAGGAAGATTCTCTTATGTCACACGTCACACTGCTATAGTTCGACTCTATTCATATTCAAGCACCTACAACAAATACAATGTAATCAAAAACTTATTTCTACATAAAGTTTGATTAATTTACATTACCCTTAATTGTAAGATCTTCTTAAGAACTAAACAACTTTTTTTAAAAAAAAATAATATAAATCAATCAAACATATAAGTTTTAAGTGTAAAAATAAGTATTTTGATTAAATTCTATTTGTTGTAGGTGCTTGAATATGACTCAAATTGAGTCGAAATATAGCAGAATGAGATAAGAGAATATTTTTATTTTACATCCCAAAAGACCCATAACCTTGGATAATTTAGAATTATTTCTTGATTAGAGACATTTTCGAATTCATTCTTGTCAAACTGTAATTTGCACTGCTAGTTGCATTATATATTTTTTCTAAAAAAAATCCCATTAACTCGTTCTTTGCTCAATTTACAAGTTTCATCACAGAATCTTTTTTTTCCCCGTCTTGATAAAGAAAAAAAAAAGTCGAGTAAGCTGTGGTTGCCATTTAGACATTTAGCATGTTGAACCCAATCGGACCGGTTTTGAATTTTACCTTTACCAACCTGGACTACATGTAGACACTACCCTTCAAGGACTACCAGATATTGGTGGCAGACATCTTGGAAATCCTTTACACAGAAAGTTGTTTACAAGGAAAAAATAAAACTATAATACAAAAGTATAATGTTGCATAAGAAACAAAAGTATAAAATACAAGATTTGGCAGGTATAAAGATGACACTCATTATTATCAAAATAAAATAAAGCAAAGAATATAGTAATCCTTTTATTTATTGCTAACTTAAAGGATATCATCAATTTATTTATGGGTAATTTATTATTTTACACACACACATATTAATATATACAAATAAATATATATTACGAAATTAAAACAGCAAATAATAAATTTGAATATTTATTTATTAGTCTCTTACGAGAAGCAATTAAAATTATAAATACTTCACCTAATGTTTAATATTTATGTTCTCGGTAAGTCACAATTATAAGGTGGAAATTTAAAAAAAAAATGCAGCTGTAACTTTTGCCTTAAACTATTAAATACATCAAACAGGTTTAGATATATAAAGTAATCCCAGTAAAGAAATATATTTTAAGACATGATGACGAAAAAGGTGTAATATTTATAAAAGGTTTAATATTTTAAACAACGCAAAGTTAAGGTGTATTCCTGACATTGGAGAGTCTGATCGGCGTTATCTTAAATAATCGAAAATTAATCATTTTTACTTTCTCATTTTAGTATCTAGAGAGATAGTATTTGAAAGAAGTAAGTAAAAAGCAAGAAATTTGGAAATTCGAAGTTTTTACTTTTAAAAAAGATCGATTCTGAGTATGAAACTCAAATGTAATAAATCAATTTAGACCTCATAACAAATACTACCCCGAGCCTGAAGTTAGAATATATAAATTGCGAATTTATTTATATTTATTATAATACATTTATATTTTTAAGGGTCTTTAAAAAAAATAACGCTACCAGTGAGGCACTCTTTTGAGGCAAAATTAATAGCTTAACCTTCGTAAGGAAAAAATAAGCAATAATTTTTATTAAACACTTAAAAATATATTCTATAAAAATACCACTGGAACCAGATGAGTGGCTTTTCCTTAAAATAATCTACTTTTTATCATTAACGACTATGTAGAATATCTTAATGAATGGATTAGAGAGAGTAGAGTCGGCATTATTTTAAATGAGTGTTCTCACGTAAGCCTGTTACATTAGCATCCGACATAATGCACTATTCTTTAATTAATTAATATCATTTAATAGCGTAACTACATTCCCTCTCAATTTGTACAAATTATATTTTTGCATCAAGACATAAACCTTTGATAAATAAAGAATTAGAATGCAATTGCAGCATTATATCTTAGAAGTATTCATATTATTTTACCTAGAAATTCACTTAATATACTTCTTAGTTAGCACATCTAAATTGCAATCACAGCACCTCCGAAAATACGTAACCTAACAATTTGAAAATTTGCAGTCATTTACAGAAAAAAACCAAATAAAGAAAAAATATGAAGGGAATACCCAAGGTCTTTCACACCGAAGTCGCAAGTCGCAGGATGCATGCGGACTATATAACTGAACAAGAGCTTTCACACCGAAGTAGCACGTGATGACGTGCATCCTAGATGCAAGCGGCATTTGCGACTCGAGAACTAGGCAGCTGGTGTTTTATTAGCGTGCGTCCTTATTTGGCGGGTCTACATACGCGCTCCATCATCGAACATTTTCATGATCATTTTTTTTATTGTCTGGAGAGTCGGATGATTGATAATTCATTATTTAAATCCAAATAAATTGAACTAACTGAGGAGTTCCAACAAAAGATATAAGAAGATGCAAGTAGCACGTGCCACTTCGGTGTGAATGCTCGTGTCATAAGGATGCACATGCAGACGCACATGCCACTTGCGACAAGGACGCAGAGTGCATCTTTGGTATGAAAGACCCCTTAAAAACAAGATGAATTTTTGTGTAACGGGAATGCATTATGTGCGGTGTGGAAGCTCTAAGTACTAATAGATATTTAGTTTCGTTTTTGTACCATCTAATTTTTGTTTCATGTATCCTATGTGTTCCTCCCTATTTGATTTAACAAATCAACGAAATAATATTTAAATAATAAATAAAAAGGAAGAAATTATGAATACATTTTCAATTTAGTTCGAACATCAACACCTATTGATGATATTTATTGATTAGATTTAAATAAGAAACAATAAAGTAATGAATTCATTTGAAATTAGGGAGGTGCAGTTACTAACAGAATCTCACTAATTTCATTCTAATTCGGTATTTATTAATAAACATATTCCTAGCTGATAAAAAAGTGATATATTTTACACTGTCATTTAAATGTCAGGGTTATATTTAGAAGACAAATAAATAAAAATATATTTATACCTGTTTCAATATGTAAAAATACAGTTAGATTCAAAATATCAAAGTATATACATATTTCTATAATTTCAAATATTTTATACATTATTTTGCATAATATTAAATTTAGCTGACCTTTTAAAACTCTAAATAAAAATGCACAAGTGGGCATAAAACCAAACGACCCACATAAAATATTTGTAAAGATTCATCGTCAATGGAACATTTGGTTGTGAAAGATAAAATGTCTATGAGAGCTTCTTCGAATGAATTTATATTTTAGTTTATCATTTTTTTTTTAAATTCAGCCCAGAAAATAGATAATTTCCTTCTAGCAAGTTTAGATAAATACATAAATAATATATACGTCACTATTCGTACTTCACATTTTAACTATATTAATTAATTTATTAACTAACAACTGAAAATCTCATTTATTGTAATCGGAAATACATAATTTGTGCAAGTTTTAGTTTGGAGACAAGTTAAGTTAAATAAGTAAGTGTAAAAAGGTTTCGAAAAATTCACGAAAAATGTCAGACAAACAAATAATATGTTTGTTCCAACAACACTTCAAACTAGTTTCAAAATGCGCATTAGAGAAAAACGATCAAATTGTGGTCCGTTGCGCATGCGTCGGACAATTCCAAACCAGTTTGAAGTGTGGTTGGAACAAACCTAATATGATTAACTTAAAATGAAAAATGGGGTCCAGAGTGTTCGTGGTGATAAAGTAACTAGTCCCGTCTGCTAGGTCATCTAATCCAAGGATATGAACATGAACATGGTCAAGGTCTCGGGTTCAATCCTACATCATGGCACTTTGATTTACAAGTCTCACTATTGTGTAAAGTGACTGAATTCCATACGGGTTTAGTATATGTGGGCCCAAATAAGGCCTAATTACAAGGTTGAAATAAGTGGTTTGTTCTCCCCTTTAACTAATAGCACTAAATTGAGAAAAATATAAGTCAATCACACAAATAACTAATTTTGTTTATAAAATTAATAATAATTTTTTTTTTAATTTCAGGGTTAACTTTTAAATTCATAATTATCATAAACTTCATAAGATCAAGATTATTATTGACCAAATAATTTATAGTCCGAATGATATTACTTAAAAACCGTATTTAAAGAAATAATTTTACAACCATATGATTTGTTATCAAAAACATGTTTTTAGATTATTATTAATTTTTTAAATAACAGGGTAAATCATTCAATTCTGAACCATTATATTATAACCACATTTATATTAAAAGTAAAATTAATATAAATGTCGTGAAGAAATATTATTGTCATATTGTATACAATATAGTGGTTCAGTGATGAGATATTTTTCCTATCTTTTCAGCGTAAAAGCTAATTTAGACTACGAGTAATCCTAATGCCAAAAAATGGAAGAAATATTTAGAAACATAAATGAAAAAAAAAAAAAAAAGTGAGTACGGTCAAAACCGGTTTTGTTGCGTAAAGAAACACTCTTTGCAAATAAGTCGCACTGATTCTAATGAATTCCTGGATATTTATTTCTAAAAAGAACCTATAATTTAAATATGCAGAGCAATTTCCAATATTTTTATAGACGCCCTTGAATGCATGATTGCTTTATTTATAACGACAGGTCGTTATAATAAAAAAAATTAAATATTTCCAAATACATACATCAATATGCAACGATTCAATCAGTTTGAAATTAAACAGGTAATGTTTTGAATATTGATGTCCAAGGATATTGATTAATAAAAGTATTAATAATATGAAATTTAATACTTAATAAACACATTTTTAATATTTTTTTTAATAACTACTTGTCCAATTTTGATAAAATTAGGATGGTCGGTCAAAATTTGCCCATGGTTGCGGTCTCATATAAGTTTCAACTTTCTGCACCCATTTATTTTTCATTAACGTGCGCATAAACATACATTTATTTCCACCTATATCTTCATAAGTACTAATCAGATTTTTTTTTTTTTTAAATTTGGATGGTTTATCGAAAGTCGAAAGTAGACCGCAGATAGCACCCGCTTAATTTCAACCGTGAGCACTCTTTAACTTTTGCTTAGTTCATACTATAATGAATGTAAAAAACCAAACAATTTTGCCCATTAAAAAAAACTGGGGGAAAAATAAAATAAATAATAATGGTTTTTAAAAGCATAAAATCAATAAAGTACTAGGCTAGGATGCAAGAAAGCTATGTGCCACACTAATTTGCAGTTAATTTTTAACTAAACATCTAAAATCTCGATGAAGCCCTAATAAATTACGCTCTACGCTCTTCCTGATATTATTAATAATAATGCAAAAGTTTTCAGTTAAAAATAGACGAAAAGACAGACACAAGACCAAAAATGTTCCATACAGTCTTAAACGCGAAATTTTGTATTTTGCAACAAAAGGACCAATATTCAGCATAATCGTAATATTTCCTTAAGTAAGCTCGAAAGAAAAATAAATAATACATAATTCCATAAATACGAAAAAAGGGTGGGGGAAATAAATGTAAATTACATTACCTAGTGAATCATACATAAATTAATACAGTTATTATAAATAAGCTAACGCATAAAGACATACATGAAGTACGTAAATCGTGTATGCAGTTAACACTCACTGCCTTAATTCACATTAACATTATAGAACTTTTATAACTGCAGTTTTGCAAGTGGATAATAGTGTAGTCTAAAAAAAAACTAGAGCTACAACTTTACAGCAAGTAGACGCAAGGTCGGTAAAAGGAGTTTAACCAAGGAAAGGACTTTTATAAACTGCGTCAGATTCAATTTTTTAAAAAACCTTTATAATTGTTAATAACAAAATATTTGCATATACAAACAATTTAATGGAGCCTAATTATTAAATAATTGTTGTACCAATAGAAATGTATATAAGATATTTTCTTATCAGACATCGATAAATTATACATGATATTAAAATATGTTACATTTATTAACGATTATAGTAATTACCTTTTACGTTAACTGAGTACTGAGTATGTGTTCACTTATGTATGTTGTGGTAATTATGTGAAGTAATACATTATGTTTAAAACCATTTTACCGCTTCTATATATTTTGAATCGAACATAAATCGCACATAGTAAAGGAAAGGTATTGCTTTTACCAAAAAAACCGACCGAAACCGACATTTCACCGAAATTAACAGTTGTTGGGTGTTTTTAAGATCATTTGTATGGGTTTTAGCTGGAAATTAATTAGATGTATGTGTCTGAGTCACGCTAGAGAGTACAAAACTCCATATTTATATTTAGTTGTGCTGCACGACAATCATAAATTTGTAACGTCAATAACCCATTTTGCTGTCAGCAAAAAAATCTAACATTCGTAAAAAATCTAAATATTTTCCGATTGCGCTGCAATTTGCACCAATTAACCCTTCTTATAAGGCAATCATTTCCACACAGGATTTCAATTTGATATCTCCGCAATTTTGAAAATATGTATAGGAAAGTTTGTTTACATTTTAAATACCGCACAATAACGGACCTCATTATACCGAACTTAACTTTCAACAGACAAACAAAATTTATAAATAATAAATAAATAATTTTATAAGTGGATTAAATTTCACTCGAAAAGTTCTGTTCTTTAATTAAAACCACACTTGTATCGAAACATATACGTTAAAAAACGTGAAATAAACCGTAAATTAAAAATATATTATAAATAAAACAAATCATGTTGAAAATTAATTTTATTTTAAATACAAGTATGGAATGTATAGGCACTACACTTTGTATAAAAACTAATTTATTTCACAAAGNGTACGTATTTCATGCTGCAGACCCTCAAAAACCCTAGTTTGTCACCTACAGTATATATACACTGGCAGCTTTTGTGAAATTTTGACTTTTCGACTTGGCGGGGCGGAACGCTGCTGCAGTCCTATATATATATATATATATATATATATTAAAAATTAGAATATGCTTCATTTTAAAATAAATATGCGTTGAATCGAGATTTAAAGATACGAATAAATATATGAAGTCTCTAGGAAACTTTTATAGAGACTTAAATCGATATAAATTCAACAGAAAGTGAATAGATGACACATATTATACCATTCGTCATTTCTGGATCTTTGATAAGTTAATAAAAACAATTTTTAGTACAAGAATATGAAATCATAAAAGAAAACTGACAAAAATGTATCAAATATTGAATCATTATATCTGGAATATATTATAAAACTATTTGGTTTTAGGTAAGAGAAGAGTATTGTAATAACACAAAAAAAGAAAATAAAAAAATGATTTTGGTGATAGATTTAAAGATTCACAATTAAAAGAACCAAGGAGGTCTGGAAGACAATGATAACCACCTCTAACCAAATTCTATATTTTAATATTATATAATGAATGTATATATCTATCAAATCATTTCAACTCAGGCAGAGACATATATGTATCCTGTTCGATAGGAAAGAAACGGAGAGAAATTAAATTGACATAAGGCTGTCAGGCAGTTGGCATTCATGCCAACTGTTTGAAAATCAATGGTCGCATACATGATTTCTTTTAAAAATGTTATCCAAGAAAAAAAGTTTATCGAAAGGTAAAGAAAGCTGTGTAATCGTTCTCAAGATTGAAAATTTTTTTATGTCCTCGCATTAAAAAGTTCCAAGACAGAAATCAATTTTAGACATCAGAAAACATTTTTTGGTCTCGCGTCTGTTTGTGGACAATTATTTTTGTAAACCAACATATCTTAAAAACTACTAAATTTGGACGCTAGGTCACAATATCCCCATATAAGTTGACGATATAGCATTCTACGCTCATTTGTCTCTTTCAAAAGTGTCTCTTCAACATTCTACTCGCACTCACATATGCATAATTTCAACCATCTACGTTCTTTAATTTTTGATAATTTGACACTGTTATTCAGGTAAAAAATCAAAACATCGTTGACAGATTTTTTTTTAAATATAGGGGGAATAATTTTACAATAATTTTGAAAATAATGAGTGGTTAAAAGCATAAAATTATTTAACTATACGCGATAGGACGAGAGAAAGCTATGTGCTACATTAAATGGTACCTAGATATTAGAAAGACGTAAACATTTTTTGAGGCATTTTGATGTCATGATATAACTTTTTTTTATTATTTTTATCGTCGTTGGCATTCATGCCAACTGTTTGAAAATCAATGTTCGCATACATGATTTCTTTTAAAAATGTTATCCAAGAAAAAAAGTTTATCGCAAGGTAAAGGAAGCTGTGTAATCGTTCTCAAGATCGAAAATTTTTTTATGTCCTCGCATTAAAAAAATTCCAAGACAGAAATCAATTTCAGACATCAGAAAACATTTTTTGGTCTCGTGTCTGTTTGTGGACAATTATTTTTGTAAACTTACATATCTTAAAAACTACTAAATTTGGACGCTAGGTCACAATATCCCCATATAAGTTGACGATATAGCATTCTACGCTCATTTGTCTCTTTCAAAAGTGTCTCTTCAACATTCTACTCGCACTCACATATGCATAATTTCAACCATCTACGTTCTTTAATTTTTGATAATTTGACACTGTTATTCAGGTAAAAAATAAAAACATCGTTGACAGATTTTTTTTTTAAATATAGGGGAAATAATTTTACAATAATTTTGAAAATAATGAGTGGTTAAAAGCATAAAATTATTTAAATATACGCGATAGGACGAGAGAAAGCTATGTGCTACATTAAATGGTACCTAGATATTAGAAAGACGTAAACATTTTTTGAGGCATTTTGATGTCATATTATTTTTATCGTCGTTGGCATTCATGCCAACTGTTTGAAAATCAATGTTCGCATACATGATTTCTTTTAAAAATGTTATCCAAGAAAAAAAGTTTATCGCAAGGTAAAGGAAGCTGTGTAATCGTTCTCAAGATCGAAAATTTTTTTATGTCCTCGCATTAAAAAAATTCCAAGACAGAAATCAATTTCAGACATCAGAAAACATTTTTTGGTCTCGTGTCTGTTTGTGGACAATTATTTTTGTAAACTTACATATCTTAAAAACTACTAAATTTGGACGCTAGGTCACAATATCCCCATATAAGTTGACGATATAGCATTCTACGCTCATTTGTCTCTTTCAAAAGTGTCTCTTCAACATTCTACTCGCACTCACATATGCATAGTTTCAACCATCTACGTTCTTTAATTTTTGATAATTTGACACTGTTATTCAGGTAAAAAATNGTTTAAATTAATAGCAAACAATGTACAGATATTTATATATAGTCCAGTCAACAGGAATTAAAAATGAGGGTCTACCTTGCAAAAGGTCATATAAACTTTTTTCCTTTTTTGTATTGTATGTACCTAGACACTAGTTAAAAACCCAAGTTTTCGACCTCCTAGACCCTGTGCTAACCCAGAGGGAGGCCAAAATGTGCGAAATTTTAGTGATTATTTTAGTTTTTTCTTTATAACTTTTTACCTATAAGTCCTGGAAAAAAGTGTTCGTATCTTTCTTGTAGAGCACTAAATTTGCAACAATTTGTATATTTAATATTTTTTTCCTAAACACTATACTTTCCGAAATATAGAGCTTCAAAGATGCAATATTTTTTTTTAATAACTGCAAAACCCACGTTGCGGAGGTTAGTGGTGGTTATTTGTACTTCCATAGGTAGGATATACCCAAAATCTGACTGTAGGTGGGAGGGATAACAAAAATAGACCCCTTTCGTCCTCAGAAGAAATGTTATTTTTGATATTTTCAAAATAATATTGCATCTTTGAAACTATATTTCGGAAAGTATAGGGTTTAGGAAAAAATGTGAAATATAAAAATTGTTCCAAATTTAATGCTCTACAAGAAAGAATAAACAAAAACTCCCGAAAATTTAGTATATTGTTGGTTTGTGGTGGTTAGTATTGGTTACTAGTGGTTAGTGGTGGTGTTTTGTAGTTCTATAGGTAGATCTACTTTTTATTACAATGTACACATTTATTTAGATAAACACGGACTAGAGATTTTAAAACGTTTAAATTAATAGCAAACAATGTACAGATATTTCTATCTATATTATTAAAAAAGTTTTGTAAACCTAACAAGTTCAGTGAGAGTGACATACTAAACTGAGTTTTGAGTGCGTTAGGAGATACCCCTCGAGAAGAGGGATGAGTCCAGGGGAGAAAAGGGGGAGTTTGAGAGTGACATAATACTAACTGTTTAGACAGAGTAAGGTAGATATATATTCGTCCGAGAAGAGGAAACCCTGTAAGACAGAACTTGAGAGTAGGTATATTAAAATGTCAGAGAGAAAAGGGAAGTAGATAGTAGTTGCGCCTATCCACTACTTCCGCCACTATACTACTTCCATTCTCATATTCCATAAACTATAACTATACTACTTCCATACCACGTCGGCCGCGCAGCGGCCGCTACCACCATCTTTTCGGGGGTTGACGAGCGAAGCGAGTAGGGGCGGAGCCCCTTAGTATATAATTACCTAATATAATTATTATTAGACCTATCACTTTAGTAATAATATTTGTTGAGAGAGAGATAAAATAAAGCAATAATTAGATTAAGTATGCTTTTTTCCATAATTGTGATCTTGAGTTATTTCTAAAATTCTGGTGAAAGGCTTAAAAAGCTTAAAAAAAAAAAAAACTCAACCTTTCTGCCCCTGATTTGCATAGATGAAGATGAGTAAATTCAACAGACCTAACATTAGCTCGTCTTGTTATGGAATCTCATTTTCAAGATGAAATTATGGTCACGATTATCATACGTCGTGTCTGAATATTACAATAAATACGAATGTAACTCGCAACCTTGTCCACGAATAAGTATTATTATTTAAAAAAGTAAAATAATATGAGAGTGAAAGTTATGTAAAAATTCAATTTTAAAAATGTTTTATCTTTTATAAATGCGTGTAATTTATTTTATAAATAAATAATTTATTAATATA
>KZ651125.1:187697-200674 GCA_001010745.2 Gerris buenoi
TTTTTTTTTTTTTTTTTTTTTTTTTTTTTTTTTTTTTTTTTTTTTTTTTTTTTTAGAATTAATGCATAAAAACCGATCTAAATCAATCAATTGATCATGTTCCGCTCTTTAAGGTTTTATACGCTTGGAAAACTAAGAGCACGGTAATGAAAGGAACTACTACATAATTAAATGAATAACGATTAAGAAGTGTCATTGTCATACATATTTTAAATAAAATGTTCTCATGTTATTTACAGACATAAGACACAACTACTTAATAATTAACTATAACTTTTGCAAGAACAACTCCAAGCAATCGCAGAAGGAATCACAGGAGCTGTGATCTTTCGTTTCTAAGGAACGAACATTTTTTATGCCTCCGATTTTAAAAATTCCAAGTCCGAAATCCGATCTAGACAAGAGAGAAAATGTTTGGTCTCCTATCTGTCTGATGGTCTGTCATTAAATTTTCGCGAACCAACACATCTTAAAAACTACTCGACCGATTTTAATGCAATTTAGACCGCAGATTATCATACTCAGTCTATTGTTGGTCCCATATAAGATTCAAACTTTTGCGCCCATTTCCTTCTCTTCTACATGCGCAAAAACATACATTTATTGACACCTATATATCATCTAAAAATCTACAGTACTCATCTAATTTGGATAGTTGCCGTAAGTAGCCCGCAGATAATTCCAGATTAATTTCAACTGTCGGCGCTCATTAACTTTTGCTGAATCAATACATTAATTCATGTAAAAATTCAAAACAATTTTGACTGATTAAAAATCATTTAGCGGCTGGGGTTAATTACATTATAATTCACAATGAAGCTTTGTGCCACACTATTTTTTAAAACATATCATTGGGCAATAACTACTTAAAAAAGCTTTACTAGAAAAAAATAAATACAAAATAAATCAAACGGAACTTATTGCAAGTGTTAAAACATAACAAATATCTATTTGTAAAGTTATCAGCGATATAAAGTTCAGTGTTCCAAAACATAATATCACTGAAAGAGAAAAAANGCGAGGTGTGTCTAATGCATCAGTAATCGTACTTCGGTGCAATGAATACAAAAAAAGTTTATGAATAAAAAAAAATTCTTGCTTTAAAATAGAAATAAATAATATTTCGATGAAAATAAAGATTAATATGCTAACAAGTAATCAATATGCGGCAAGTAATCAGTATATAAGGATCAATATGCTAAATAGTAAATATATTTATACAATTATTACATATATAGGGCACAGTGCCTCCAACTTTTTATCATACACGTAGCAAAAATTTTATCATAGACACTTACAGCAGAAAGTAAACACATAAAGATGAAATTAGATGTGTTAATTGATATTTTATTGAACAGATAATGAATATAACTTAAAGTATGAAGAATGTTTTTTTTTTTTTTTTTTTTTTTTAGAATTAATGCATAAAAACCGATCTAAATCAATCAATTGATCATGTTCCGCTCTTTAAGGTTTTATACGCTTGGAAAACTAAGAGCACGGTAATGAAAGGAACTACTACATAATTAAATGAATAACGATTAAGAAGTGTCATTGTCATACATATTTTAAATAAAATGTTCTCATGTTATTTACAGACATAAGACACAACTACTTAATAATTAACTATAACTTTTGCAAGAACAACTCCAAGCAATCGCAGAAGGAATCACAGGAGCTGTGATCTTTCGTTTCTAAGGAACGAACATTTTTTATGCCTCCGATTTTAAAAATTCCAAGTCCGAAATCCGATCTAGACAANCAAAACTAAAACTGCTTATCCATATTCAAAAACAAAACGAGGTGTGTCTAATGCATCAGTAATCGTACTTCGGTGCAATGAATGCAAAAAAGAAGAAGAAAAAATTGTTGCTTTAAAATCGAGGAAATAAATAATATTTAGATGAAAATAGAGATTAATATGCTAACGAGTAAACAATATGCGGCAAGTAATCAGTATACAAGGATCAATATGCTAAAGAGTAAATATATTTATACAATTATTATTACATATATAATGCATAGTGCCTTCAAATTTTTATCATACACGTAGCGAAAATTTTATCATAGACACTTACAGCAGAAGGTAAACACATAAAAATGAAATTAGATGTGTCAATTGAGATTTTATTAAACAGATAATGAATAAAACTTAAAGTATGAAGAATTGTTTCGTAGAATTATTGCATATAAACCGATCTAAATCAATCAATTGATCATGTTCCGCTCTTTAAGGTTTTATACGACACTTGGAAAACAAAGAGCACGGTAATGAAAGGAACTGCTACATAATTAAATGAATAACGATTAAGAAGTGTCATACATATTTTAAATGAGATGTCTGTTCTCATGTTATTTACAGAGACAACTACTTAATAATTAACTATAAATGTTGCTTCCAAGCATACCGAAGAAGCTTGGAAGCAATCACAGAAGCTGTAATCTTTCGTTTCTAAGACTCGACCGATTTTAATACAATTTAGACCGCAGGTCATAATCAGCCCATTGTTGGTCCCATATAAGATTCAACCTTTTGCGCCCATTTTCTCTTCTTCATGCGCAAAAACACACATTTATTGACACCTATATCATCTAAAGAACTCATCTAATTTTTATGAAATTTGAATGGTTTGCCCATAGTAGCACATAGTCCCAGATTATTATCAACTGTCTGCGCTCATTAACTTTTGCTGAATTGATAGATTAATTCATGTAAAAATCCAAAACAATTTTGACAGATTTAAAAATCGGGTACTGTAAAAAAGGGACTGGGGTTAATTAAATTTGACAATAATAGGTTATAAAAGCATAAAATCAATAATGTATACGAAATAGTACGCGAGGAAGCTTTGTGCCACACTAATTNCCGCTCTTTAAGGTTTTATACGCTTGGAAAACTAAGAGCACGGTAATGAAAGGAACTACTACATAATTAAATGAATAACGATTAAGAAGTGTCATACATATTTTAAATGAGATGTCTGTTCTCATGTTATTTACAGAGACAACTACTTAATAATTAACTATAAATGTTGCTTCCAAGCATACCGAAGAAGCTTGGAAGCAATCACAGAAGCTGTAATCTTTCGTTTCTAAGACTCGACCGATTTTAATACAATTTAGACCGCAGGTCATAATCAGCCCATTGTTGGTCCCATATAAGATTCAACCTTTTGCGCCCATTTTCTCTTCTTCATGCGCAAAAACACACATTTATTGACACCTATATCATCTAAAGAACTCATCTAATTTTTATGAAATTTGAATGGTTTGCCCATAGTAGCACATAGTCCCAGATTATTATCAACTGTCTGCGCTCATTAACTTTTGCTGAATTGATAGATTAATTCATGTAAAAATCCAAAACAATTTTGACAGATTTAAAAATCGGGTACTGTAAAAAAGGGACTGGGGTTAATTAAATTTGACAATAATAGGTTATAAAAGCATAAAATCAATAATGTATACGAAATAGTACGCGAGGAAGCTTTGTGCCACACTAATTGACACACTATTTTTTAAAACAAATCATTGGGCAATAACTACTTAAAAAAGCTTTACTAGAAAAAAAGAAAGAAACACAAAATAAATCAAACGGAACTTATTGCAAGTGTTAAAACATAACAAATATCTATTTGTAAAGTTATCAGCGATATAAAGTTCAGTGTTCCAAAACATAATATCACTGAAAGAGAAAAAAATTCATTATTTGTATCTTTTGATAATTAAAAAAAAAAAAAAAACGAGGTTATACAAACTTATATTGCTCAACCTTCAAAACATGTATTGAAAGTAAGAAATTTACTTCAAACTAGAAACCTGATTGAGAACAAGTCAGTACTTGAACTATGCTTATAATTAAATTCCCTCTCAACATTGAATCATAAAAATATAAATAAACAGGTAGAAGCAACAACTTGTAGAACAGGTAGTTCAAATAAAATAACATTTATTTTATCATTTTAAAATATANTCATTAACTTTTGCTGAATCAATACATTAATTCATGTAAAAATTCAAAACAATTTTGACTGATTAAAAATCATTTAGCGGCTGGGGTTAATTACATTATAATTCACAATGAAGCTTTGTGCCACACTATTTTTTAAAACATATCATTGGGCAATAACTACTTAAAAAAGCTTTACTAGAAAAAAATAAATACAAAATAAATCAAACGGAACTTATTGTAAGTGTCAAAACATAACAAATATCTATTTGAAATGTTATCTGTAAAGTTCAGTGTTCCAAAACATAATATCACTGAAAGAGAAAAAAGGTCATTATTTGTATCTTTGATAATTAAACAAAAATCGAGGTTATACAAACTTATATTGCTCAACCTTCAAAACATGTATTGAAAGTAAGAAATTTACTTCAAACTAGAAACCTGATTGAGAACAAGTCAGTACTTGAACTATGCTTATAATTAAATTCCCTCTCAACATTGAATCATAAAAATATAAATAAACAGGTAGAAGCAACAACTTGAAGAACAGGTAGTTAAAATAAAATAAAACTTCATATATTTTATCATTTCAAAATATAATTATGTCTAAGATATTATTAATTATTCTAATTAAAAAAAATATATGCAGTTTGGGTGTTACCTTTCAAAAATAAAAAATATATATATTTAGAATAACATTGTCCAACCTTCATTCTTATATTTTTGAAAGAAGGTTAAACTTAGCATGTAAGTAGTCCAGAAAAAAAATATATATATACATATGTACATAACTTAATATTTTTATAACAATATTATCTCTAGTGCAATAATTTCTAATATGTTAGTAGAACAAAAAGAAAAAAAAATACATAAATTCACTTAACTATATACCTATTTACAGATGTTGCAAATTGCTCAGTAAAAAACAATTACACTTTAATAGCGCAATTTTATATACTGCTTGATACGAAGCGGGATATTATTGTTGCCATATACACAGAATAAATGGAGAGGAAGAACTTACATGCATTTCAAAAAGTATGCAATAAAAATGTTGCGTCCATTAAAGCATAAAGCTAATTTTGGTAATTCTGTGTAATATAATTCAGTGAAGGCCCAAGAATAATCGAGAAATTCATTTTAATTCTTCCCTCTACTTTTTAAAAACTATTAAAAAACATGGGGTGTCATCCTTTAAGAATTAATGGACTGTATTTAAGAGCATAGGAGCGTGCATGAAGTTTTTATCTTTTTTTTAAAAAAGCTTTTATTACTTAATATATTCTTATTTGCTTGACAGGAAGTAAGAAGATTTTGCTTAATAAATTAAAAATTGTAGTATAAATACCAATGAAAGAGTAAAAATTACAATCACGGAAAATATTCTTCTATCCAGGGCAATGATGCGAAAACATATTCTGGATACTGGATAGAAAATTTAAACAAAACTAATAACAAATCGATAAATTGAATAAATTAAAATAACAAATTTAAAGACACACAACAAATCGATTAATTGAATAAATTAAAATAACAAATTTAAAGACACAACAAATCGATAAATTGAATAAATAAAAATAACAAATTTAAAGACACACAACAAATCGATTAATTGAATAAATTAAAATAACAAATTTAAAGACACACAACAAATCGATAAATTGAATAAATTAAAATAACAAATTTAAAGACACACAACAAATCGATAAATTGAATAAAAAAATAAAAAAAAAATTTAAAGACAAACAATTAATATACGTATATAGTATATACGTATATTAATATTGTATATCATATACAATATTTTACTATTTATTTGTGGCTTAAACGTTATTTGTGGAAACGTATAGTTTTAACAAATAAAGTCTGATATAATTAGTGTGGCACATAGCTTTCTCTCGTCACATTAGTTTGTGCTATTGCAGAAGATAAAGAAATAAACAAAAGAAGATTGAATTTACTACGAAACTAACAGCGGACTAATTATGATCAACCATCTTAAGTTCATTAACATAGGATAAATTGTTCGGAAAAATTGAACGATAGAAAAAGATACCAAAATATTTCCTGTTGTCTAAAACAGGCTTTGTGTCAAGGAATATTTGAAACTCAGAGGAATAAAATAAATAATAAAATATTTGTAATCTATTTATCTACAGCATAAAATGTAAAAAAGGGTGATTTATAGGTAACTCATAAAGAAAACGAAAGCAATAAAATAAACCATAAATTAAATTACTTCTATTTCACGACAGTTTATCTAAAGGTTAACAGTTATGGTATATGGATTTAGTGAGTAAAAAGATATTATTTAACTCACCACAAAAGGAACGAATAGGGACAGAGAAATAATAAGTGGCTTAGTTTCAGAAGAAAAAAAGAGAATATTTTGAAGCAATAAAAGTATTATTTACCCAGATTAACGGAAAAAATTATTACGATCACATGCAATAAATATCTATTTTGCAAAACTTTTCTCTCTTAGTTTCAATTCGTAATGATAGAAATAAGAAAAAAATCGGAAAAAGAAAATAAAACAAAAGATCGTAAAAAGGGTAATACCAAGTTACAAATTTAATCAATTCATTATCATTTCCACCCACCAGGTTTTTTTGTTGTAGAATTTTACAACAGTTTTGGTTTAAAGACTAACTCAATGAAGCATTGATATATCCTTTAGAGGAGGAATGTAAAAACCGGAAAAAAAAAAGAAAATAAAAAATAAAATTTTGAAGTACTGTCGACGTTTGTCTGTCATGAAATAATGAAGAAAAATGAAGTAAAAATATAACTTGGTAGGACTTCTAAATAAAAATAAAACAACCCCCCTAAAACAGGTTTTTTATAGAGAATGCTAGATGTTTTAAAACCCCTGTGGTAACTTTCTATTACGAAATCTAAAATACAGATATTCTTTTTGTAACGCTCTTAAAAAATGCAACAGAAGACCATTTTGAATAAACAGTGTGCTTTTTTACCACACTTTTGCAATTTGTTTTATGTAGAAATATTAGCATTTAACATATTTTTGTGACATATTATGTAAAGATGCATAGGAATGATAGGTAATATACACCTGAGATGTAAAGAGTTCTAATGTATTGCATTTAAGTTCAAAGATTTATTTTTTATTTATTATTCTCTCGATTTGGTAATTTATAATCTTCCTCATAACACACACAAACCTTACATTATCCATAAATAATATATGAGTATTATAAAGTATGATATATATATATATTTATATATAAAATTTAAGATTATTTAATAAATCACATTTAACTAAATGACAAGCATTTTATTTTCAAAGATACTTATAAAGATTCATCAAAGTATAAATAAATTACCATTTATATATACCATATTCAAGCTACTGCGCCAATAGATAAGTCGAAGTATGAATGTGGTTAGTAACAAATTTTGTGCTAATTTTCTAATAAGGATATCAGTGATTATAGAGACACATCTAAAAATCAACAACTCTAAATCAGTTAGAATACTGAGATCCTATAGATCTTAGACTTCTGTTGGCGTCTAATAATTCATTAAATAGAAATAAAATACAGAATTAAAATTCTTAAGGTGAGGTTGGAAATAAATTCACTCGACTAGTTCACTATACTGCTCTTGCATACTGAATAGATCTGGTTTATATGTTCATTCAGAAAAACATTTGTAGTAAAGAAAAAAGCCAAAACCAGAGGAAAAATTGGGATATGCCTCTCATCCAAACTATTAAAAGTCGAGAAAAAAATAAATTCAACAATATACTTCCTACAATTAAAACATGTAGTCAATTTCAATAATAGTGAAACCATATGATGTTATGAAAACATTCAGCTTACAAACTAATACAACAATATCGAAAGGAGAAAAAAAGAGTCTTATTAAGTAAAAAATAAACAATAATTTTATGTATATCTAACATAAATAATAACCAACTAAAGCAAGTTGCCCTGAATTTCATTTTTTTTTAAGGTTTCCTAATTAAGTTACATGATTTACAATTTAATTTGGTATAATCAGAACACATAAACATGTTTCCTACATCTGTGAATTGATTTGATTACCTTAAATACTACGATGTAAAATTGCATTAAGCTTATATACCTTAACCAAACTGACCGTTTTTGTGAGTTCAGTTTTAACTGTCAGTTTAGTGAGGCAGGATGAATCACCTTCACACATTTATTTTGGTTGCCACATCAATAATTCAGTCGACAGTTGACTATTCCCACTTGGCAGATGCTAGGTACACTTAGTACGATATTGGGTATGGATTGGCTTCTAAAATGAGATAAATATCCACACACATTTTAACAAAGTTAAGACTACACCCTAAGAAGTGGCAAAAAAAATTTGCACACGAATGAAAAAAAGTACTATAGTAGCTTTCAGTGGTACATCCATTAATAAGAAAACAAGATACAAACATGAGAAGCATTATAACGCCCCCATGAAAGACTGACGGCAACTATCCAATTCATAGCTGCAAGAAGATTGTTTATAAGAAGAAGTCCATATCACTAGCCTGAACAACAATGAACAATTATAGAAGAAAACCTACAATGTGAAAAATGCAAAGTAGGTCTGGTAGGTGTTAGGGACTGAAATTAGCTCAACCCTACACACGCCCGATGTGTCACACAGTTTGATAGAATGTCATCAGTTCATTAGTTCAATTTTTTTTCGTCAGAATCAGTTTGGGGGCTTAACATCACAAATTTATACACCTGCATACTATTTTTTGCGATTTTAAACAACTTCATAAAACCAAATAATGCCTTAACGTCTAACTTATCTTTTTATACATAAAATCTTTTGTATACATAATTTTTATTTTTATTTTTTTATTTTTTATTTTTACAAATTAAAATTTACTAAAAAATGTGTATGTTATATGATCATTACAAGTAAACTTTCGGGCGAATGAGCCGAATATGTGTCACAAGTGTTGACCGGACATACTGAACTGGTCAGGAGCAAGTTAAGCCGACACCAGACACCCAAAGACTTTAAAGAACAAGAGGGAAAGTACAGGAGGAAGGTTATAAAAACTTGAAAACTGGTTACAAACAAACCCCGAACAGCAGGATTCCGCCACCTTACATTATTAACTAACTCCGAGTTACGTCATAATCTGGGTAAAAGGCAAAGTTTCTTCAAGAGTTTGAGACACATTTAAATTCGAGAAACGCCATTAAAAAACAAACAACCTAGAATATTATCATTAATAACAGGTCATCAGGTAAAAGCAGGGAAATAAAGTTGACTTAATAACTTACAACAAGACTTAATAATAGCACAACAAGACAATTAGTAGAGGAATATGGAATTAGCTATTTTTAGGGAATTTAAATCGGACAGTGATACTTCAAAAGAAAAAAAGCTATTTCCGAAACGAAACTAACTTTAGAAACGGAAATTAAAAATAAAAAATCTTATTAAAAATAAAAATAGAACGAAAATATTTAATTTTAACAGGGATAGAAAATCAATTTTATATATTTCTACTAATACGACTTCGTTAATTCTTAGCTATAATAGTATAAACATATTATATAATAAACATATTATATAATAATAATAACATACTTCTAACATATATAATACTGACTAAAAGATATTAGAAGATAAATAATTTGGTGGCTGTAGAGGTGCAGAAAAAATGCGTAGATTGCAACATTATGAGACGTTTCAACTTTACAAAGTCATCTTCAGTTGTTACAATTTTTTTTCCAATTGCTACAAAATAAGAATTAAAACACAATTAGCTACATTTTAAGATAACAATTAATTTATTTTTATTCGTTAATTGTAATTGTTATCTAATTTTAATGTTATAATGCTTGATCTGAGTTAATTTTTAAATTGTAATGACTCCCAATTTTAACTCTCTCCAATGGAGATTTTAAATTGTGTCAGCGACTACAGAGTGGATTTGTAAGTAAATAATTTTTATTAATTAGTATCAAAGTTTTTATAAATAATAAAATTCAAATTTCAAATCTGGTTTTTGTTTTTAATTCATGTTCACTCCAGATTTAAATTTATAATAAAATAAAAAGGGAACTTAGATTACGAATAGAATTAATTTTAATGGAATTTTATAGCTAATTGTATTTTAATTCTTATTTTGTAGCAATCGAAAAAAGTTTGTATTGACTGAAGATAACTTTATAAAGTTGAAACGTCTCATAATGTTTTTGTGATCTACCCATTTTTTCTACACCTCTACACAGCCATCAAATTGCTTATCTTCATAATATATAATAATTAAAGTATATCATAAGTAAATTATAATTTATAATTTAACTTTATAAAATATATTTGATTATTTTTTTCATTGTTCAGCACGATTTGGAGTAGAGAGAAGTTATGAAACGAGTGAAATTTGTACCTTAGTTCAGAGAACTTGGGACTTTGGAATAAAAAGTGATGAAATGTAAGTATTTAAATAAGAAGTAAGCTAAAACCAACCTAGTTTAGTGCGTTCTAATATTCTTGTGGTAAAGTCGTAAACTCGGAACTTCATTTACAATCTAATTTACGGAGCAGTAACTTCTAATAATAATTGAATATACGAGTATAACGAGCGTACTTTGTATAATTAGACACTTATATTTTCAAATAACTTTTAATAAATGCTGTATAGACATTCTAATGTTGTCAATTTCATTGGTAATTGACTTTCACAAGTCCTCAAAATGACATACAATGAAAAATTGACTTATCAACTTTAATTTTGCTTTCAAAACTATGTAAGAAGAGTCTAATGACGCAATTCAAAAGTGAGGAACGATAAGTCATAGTGCCTAGGTTTAGGTTATGCGAATATAGCGTGCGTTACAGTCACTAAACTCGAGCGATTATCATACTGTAATCCTAGGCACTAGTAATAATATGGAATTATATCATGGAACTCTACGACAGTGTAAGGCTTGACCCATCACATCAGCCATTTGGAGAAAGGCTAACGGGGTGTGTAACCCTTCTAATGCTCGAAGTGCACGCTGCACTTACATTAAAATATAACATATGACCAATAGAGTTTGTAACCAACACTTAGTTTGATGTAGGAGGAAGAGTTTAATTTTAATCCTTCCTAGCAATATAATTCTAGGTAAATGTCGATGTTGGAAAACAATAAAGAAAGAATATTACAGGAAGTCTGGTGCAATCATTTTATTCGTAACGCGTGCATTCGTTAAGTCATTGCATTGGTTTAGAAAAGAGGTCTCCAAACTACCATCCACGAGCTGAATCCAGCCTGTAAAACGTTCTCATTCAGCCCGCTGCGCCACTAAAGACGTTCACAAACGAACCTGAACATTCCAATATTATAAGTTCTCCATAATCAAATGCCATTTCCATCATTAGAAACAGTCATCACGAGTCTTATTTAAGTTATAAGTTTATAAGAGTCTATATAAGTTTGTTTGGCCGAAATTAGATATGGTTTATGAGCAAATTATCAATGTTCTCTACCATTTTGAAATCCGATATCTGAATGTTGCTTACTTCATCCAGCTCACTATGGACCATCTTATCCAGATCCGGCCCTTAACCAAAAAGATTGTAGATCACTGGTCTAGAAAAAACAGTAACAAAAGGAATGAAGTGTTCATCAAATCTCGATTTGTTTTTGGTCATCAATAAGTCTTCACATGGCTCACTCTTCACTTTTAGAAACACTTTCACTGATCATCATAATTAGAAAAGATGAAGTATACACATTTTCTATAAGAAAAGTCTGAATTAGAAGACGGAACAGGATTTGATATAAAAGGGAAAATAAATAAAGTTATGTATTAGAAAGAATTGTTAAAATCCTTAACAATTCTTTCGCTTAGATTTAACCTATCTTAATAAGAAAAAGCATAGTTTAGAAATAAAGTTTAATATACTACGAAAGTTAGATTTGATAGGATTTCTTAGATGGTTGCAGCTATTAAAACAGGAGACTAACAGTTAGATTCAATGTCCTAAGAACTGGATTATGTTGGATGATAAGTTCAGATTAGGGATTACTGCATATGGAACATTACATTATAAACAGTAGAAAACTTTGTTAAGTACAATAATGTTGCGCTATTGAATCGCAACTAATTCCTAAGCATTAGACAGTAATACAAAGATACTATTTTGTTTCACTGAACCACATATAACTCTGTACCAACTGTACACATATACTGTACCAACTCTGTACACATATAACTCTGTTCTACACAGAAACTCTATTAATTTAACTAAGCAATAAAAGTAAAAACTAAGTGATTCTAAGAACGAAAGATATAATAATAGTATTGACTACATTGTATAATACGTTCTACAAAGTTGCAAAAGAAACTACTAAATTTGTATATTCAATTTCACAATAAAAAAATAAAAAATATCTAATAAATTTAATTTTTTATTTGTTGCAGGTATGGAATCGCATTACAGTTAAGAACAAAAGATAATTACCAATTAAAACCGTAAGCACTGCCATAAATTAATATTTAACATAATTAACGAAATTCGGTATAAAGGTGCATCACAGCATTTTTGAAAACTATGAACATAGTTTTTGAAAATTTCAGACTTAATATTTTACAAATGGCCACCGATTTGCCGTACAACTAAACAAGTTTTTAGTCAGCATGACATGTTTTACATCGTTTAGAAGATCTTGGAGAGAAGGAAAATAATATCATTACATGATGTCCATTCTTTGTTGGCATTTTAAAAGCAAATATGACTGCAATGTGAGAATTGAAAAAAGTTAACGCTCATATAGTATGTTACTAATCATTTTTAAAGCTCTTTTCAGGTATATTAAGAGTAGTGATGTTTTTCCCCAAATAATATTTTCTGGTAGCCATATTAGAAATAAATATGGCTTATACGAGCAATACTCAATTTTTTACGCGAATTCTTAATGTGTACCAACGGAATTTCATAACGAGCTATATATATTTAAAATTTCTTTTATTTTATTTTTTATTTTATATTTATTTTTTTATATAAATTATTTATATATATTATA
>KZ651125.1:204034-217008 GCA_001010745.2 Gerris buenoi
GGCGCAAACCGCAAGTCTCTAGCTCTTCTGGAAGTGGGTAAACATTAATGTCAGTCAGTGAGTCAGTGAGCTATGAGGCTTTGTAGTATAAGACATATTAATTTAGTACGATTTGGCCTGTAGCTAAGGATCCACTATCAACTTGTATTAACAGATAATAAACAGAATATTTTGGACTGAAATGCACTTAAAACGTGAAAATCCATCAACTTTTCTTTTTTTCGTCTTACAATATGTTCTGTACGAACTATGCATGTATCATCTGACAATTGTTGTGGATCATAGCTTCGTAGCTTCTTGTCAATAGACCTACAAGATTATAAAATACTAGCTGAAGTACCCGGCGCAGCCCGGGTTCCTATCTGTCGGAACATAGTTTTACTAACTTAGAAACCTTCCCAGGCATGTGTCCAACCATTCCCCCAAGTTTCATCGTAATCGGATGAACGGTTTAGGCAGGCATAAGAGACAGACTGGAGGACTTAGCGACCAATTTACTTTGACCAAATGTAAGATTGCGATGTATTAGAGTACCTGTACTGGAAATATAAGAGGTGCGTGGTTCAAATCCCGGCGCTGGAGTCTATTTTTCTTTCTCTGTTTCCCGTAGTTAATAATAATTATAATTTGATTTAATTTAATACATAAGGTAATAAAATTAAGTAGGTACAAGTATTTATTTCAAGTAGTTATTTGTACAATTTACCCCATATTAAATGCTGGATAGATATATAGACTAAGCAAGTGGTAGCATTTACAGCATGTTACTGTCCTGTTTATAACTTGCTAGATATGAAGCAAGTTCTGTGTTATTAGTTAATAAAGAGCCTGGGGTCCTGTTAAGTTTTGTGGTCATTAAGTTAAGAGTTTGCCATGACCTGTAATTAGGAGGCTGTCCCGTGTCCTGTAGGACTTTACTCCGACCTCAATTAGAGTCAACTTCAAGTTAAATTTAAACCTTCCAAAAAACGATCCAATAAAAGCTTATTTCTGTATTTGTGATTTTACCAACTTTACAGCTCAACCTCTTGTTTCAATGCTTACTTTGCATGTGTTTTTTTTTATTTTAACTTTTAATTAAAACCCTGTTACCTTATCAAAGATTTATTAGTTGTAAAGTTAATTGATTTGTTTTTCCTCCTAAATGAATAGAGTTTTGTTCCACATTCTGTTGTATTTGTTGACGGAGACCTTTTGAATTGTGACGTGATAAAGTTAGACACCTTTTTCACAGAGTAATTTAGTTGCTGTTGCTGTGCCTCCACAGAAATTTTGTAGAACGCCGCGCCGCCTTTAATTATATAATTCGTGACGCAGTAGTGGCTTGAGCCAACATAAAGCTCTTGCTACTATTGTATTAATCAAGGTAACTGGTGACTGCTATAAATTTATTATCAGATATTGTAATCTTAATTATTATTATATATTTATTATTATTATATTATTATTAGCATAGGTAATCTTAAAGGAATACGGGTAATCTTGAAGTAATGAAGGTAATATTAAAGGAATATAGGTAATCTTAAAGGAATAAAGGTAATATTAAAGAAATAACATGAACCTCTCCACGTAAATTGAAAATTTTTATTTAACGAAACAGCTTTGAGTCTTCATAAGGCCTTCATCAACGCCGAAATATAAAAGAATAAAATTACAATTGATAAATATATTTGCATAAATAAATTAAATTAGTAAAAGGTGAGACTCCTTTATGTCGGAAATTAACATGAATATACTCTAGAATTGTACTGCACACATACTTAAATATTATTACTATGACTAATAAAAATACTCTGCCCATTAGTGTGTCACATAGCTTTCGTCCTATTCGTAAAATTTAATGATTTTATATTTTTAAATCTTATTATTATCCAATTTATTTAATTTTTCCCCCGTTTTTTTTAAATCTGTCAAAATGGTTTTGATTTTTTACTTATAATTATCAATTTATTAATATTTAAAGAGCGCAGACTTCTGATGAGCCATCAAAATTTCATAAAAATCTGATTAGTACTTTTAAATATATAGGTTGTGTATGTTCGTGCGCATATGGAAGAGAAACCAATGGGCGCATAAGATTGAAACTTATATGGGACCAACAAATTGGCTAATTAGTACCTACCATACAAATTTCAATAAAATCGAGCGTGTAGTTTTAAGATAGATGGTTGCAGTCTAGACGTTTTTTTCCCCAAAGACATATAAGAATAATTTTTAATGGTATTCATGGTGTCGCCTTGAGTTGACAGCGAACAGAAGATTTGGTCGATGGGCAGAGATAATTTGTTTTAAATACGTAACTACATTGAAGCTTTAGGTCAACCCAGTAATCAAGTTAACACCAAATACACCCTCGAAGATTCTTTCTAAATTTTTGGACTTAATTTGGGAACCCCATCTTAATGCCATGAATATCATCATTGAAGAAACCCTAGAACTCCATGATGACTCCAACCGCAGTACTCTAAAGAAGTACATAGTGCTATCTATAGTTGAATGACTTATCACAGGTTTCAGGATCTAACGACCGTCATTAATCAATTTTATAATATCAAAAACATTTCCGTTGGTCGGAAATGTTTTTGCCTATTATAAATGTAGCAAATTTGAAAGATTGACTTTATCAATGTTGTCTTTAAGGAAATAATCAACAGATCGTAATTTTAATAAATAATTTGACCCCCAGTTCTTCAGGTTGAATATCTAAATCTCTGTGTGATTAGTAACTAACGAGGTTAATTGAAATTGTACTTTAGAAAATATCGAAACAGCACACTCTAATCTATATATTCGTTTGTCCAAGGTGAATGCGTTTAGTTATGAAATAGACCGATACCCTTTATTCTACAAACCTGTTTATTATCAAGATCTAATTCTGATTATAATTAACGTATTTAACCTTTAGCAACCAGTTCCTTTTTAACCTTTCTTAGTGATTATCCTACCGCCATTTGCTTCGTACTTAAATTGTTACTTTTCTAGTGGAAATTAATTGCTTTATGTGAGCAAGTGTACTCTTCCGCACTTTTGTGTTGCGGTATTCCTTTATCTTCTTTCGAAACAGTTCTCTAATTAGTCTGTGATAATTGTTACACTTTGTTTTAGATATTTTATGTGTATTTGAAAGCGTCTAGTTTTAATCATTCAAAAGTAAATTCAATTTCATTAATATATTTTTTCAAAGAGGAAGGAAATTGCGGATAAAAGTAAACCCCGCCGCCAGGAGTCGAACCAAAGATCCCTCGTTTACTCTTCCATATTTTAACCATAGAGCACTTCAGACCGGTGCTGCTCTGCCACGCACTCGGACCAAATATGTAATTATTTTTTTCTGGTGTAACTAGATTTGATTAATACCCAATCTCAGTAAAAAGTCTTAAATTTTAGGTTTAAGAAACAGTTAATGTTTTAATTAATTTTAACCGTAAAATAAGAAAGGCAAAACTACCCAATACATCCAACTAGACCAGAAGCACTTAAAGGACTAACATAAATTGTCTCTTCACGTAAATTAAAAGGTTTATTAAACAAAGCAGCTTTCAGCCTTCATAAGGCCATGATCAGTGCNCAAAATTATCACCATCTAAGGTACAACCGATGATGATTCGACAAAAACTCAAAGGACTAAAGTTGTAGATCTTTTAAAATCAGTTACCACTTATGATATCCATTCTCTAATACGACTAACTGTTTAGCTGCAATGAGGCCCCTAAACCAGCTTAAAAATCAAGTCGGCCATTTTTATTTTTTAAGGGTGGAAGGAGGGGGGAAAGTGAACTTTTATAATTATTTTGGTTCACAATATGGACGTTGCGCGTCGAATGGCGCAAACCGCAAGTCTCTAGCTCTTCTGGAAGTGGGTAAACATTAATGTCAGTCAGTGAGTCATTGATCTATGAGGCTTTGTAGTATAAGACATATTAATTTAGTACGATTTGGCCTGTAGCTAAGGATCCACTATCAACTTGTATTAACAGATAATAAACAGAATATTTTGGACTGAAATGCACTTAAAACGTGAAAATCCATCAACTTTTCTTTTTTTCGTCTTACAATATGTTCTGTACGTACTATGCATGTATCATCTGACAATTGTTGTGGATCATAGCTTCGTAGCTTCTTGTCAATAGACCTACAAGATTATAAAATACTAGCTGAAGTACCCGGCGCAGCCCGGGTTCCTATCTGTCGGAACATAGTTTTACTAACTTAGAAACCTTCCCAGGCATGTGTCCAACCATTCCCCCAAGTTTCATCGTAATCGGATGAACGGTTTAGGCAGGCATAAGAGACAGACTGGAGGACTTAGCGACCAATTTACTTTGACCAAATGTAAGATTGCGATGTATTAGAGTACCTGTACTGGAAATATAAGAGGTGCGTGGTTCAAATCCCGGCGCTGGAGTCTATTTTTCTTTCTCTGTTTCCCGTAGTTAATAATAATTATAATTTGATTTAATTTAATACATAAGGTAATAAAATTAAGTAGGTACAAGTATTTATTTCAAGTAGTTATTTGTACAATTTACCCCATATTAAATGCTGGATAGATATATAGACTAAGCAAGTGGTAGCATTTACAGCATGTTACTGTCCTGTTTATAACTTGCTAGATATGAAGCAAGTTCTGTGTTATTAGTTAATAAAGAGCCTGGGGTCCTGTTAAGTTTTGTGGTCATTAAGTTAAGAGTTTGCCATGACCTGTAATTAGGAGGCTGTCCCGTGTCCTGTAGGACTTTACTCCGACCTCAATTAGAGTCAACTTCAAGTTAAATTTAAACCTTCCAAAAAACGATCCAATAAAAGCTTATTTCTGTATTTGTGATTTTACCAACTTTACAGCTCAACCTCTTGTTTCAATGCTTACTTTGCATGTGTTTTTTTTTATTTTAACTTTTAATTAAAACCCTGTTACCTTATCAAAGATTTATTAGTTGTAAAGTTAATTGATTTGTTTTTCCTCCTAAATGAATAGAGTTTTGTTCCACATTCTGTTGTATTTGTTGACGGAGACCTTTTGAATTGTGACGTGATAAAGTTAGACACCTTTTTCACAGAGTAATTTAGTTGCTGTTGCTGTGCCTCCACAGAAATTTTGTAGAACGCCGCGCCGCCTTTAATTATATAATTCGTGACGCAGTAGTGGCTTGAGCCAACATAAAGCTCTTGCTACTATTGTATTAATCAAGGTAACTGGTGACTGCTATAAATTTATTATCAGATATTGTAATCTTAATTATTATTATATATTTATTATTATTATATTATTATTAGCATAGGTAATCTTAAAGGAATACGGGTAATCTTGAAGTAATGAAGGTAATATTAAAGGAATATAGGTAATCTTAAAGGAATAAAGGTAATATTAAAGAAATAACATGAACCTCTCCACGTAAATTGAAAATTTTTATTTAACGAAACAGCTTTGAGTCTTCATAAGGCCTTCATCAACGCCGAAATATAAAAGAATAAAATTACAATTGATAAATATATTTGCATAAATAAATTAAATTAGTAAAAGGTGAGACTCCTTTATGTCGGAAATTAACATGAATATACTCTAGAATTGTACTGCACACATACTTAAATATTATTACTATGACTAATAAAAATACTCTGCCCATTAGTGTGTCACATAGCTTTCGTCCTATTCGCAAAATTTAATGATTTTATATTTTTAAATCTTATTATTATCCAATTTATTTAATTTTTCCCCCGTTTTTTTTAAATCTGTCAAAATGGTTTTGATTTTTTACTTATAATTATCAATTTATTAATATTTAAAGAGCGCAGACTTCTGATGAGCCATCAAAATTTCATAAAAATCTGATTAGTACTTTTAAATATATAGGTTGTGTATGTTCGTGCGCATATGGAAGAGAAACCAATGGGCGCATAAGATTGAAACTTATATGGGACCAACAAATTGGCTAATTAGTACCTACCATACAAATTTCAATAAAATCGAGCGTGTAGTTTTAAGATAGATGGTTGCAGTCTAGACGTTTTTTTCCCCAAAGACATATAAGAATAATTTTTAATGGTATTCATGGTGTCGCCTTGAGTTGACAGCGAACAGAAGATTTGGTCGATGGGCAGAGATAATTTGTTTTAAATACGTAACTACATTGAAGCTNCGACCAAAATCACCGTCACGCAACCAAGCGTCACGAAATCTACCGATGACGATAACTTGTGCAAAAGTAGACCAAGTTAGTTGAAATTTGGTACACGACATGTTCATTTTACCAATGCTCAGGACGAGTTCGTTGGACAACGTTATGTGCCCAAGCGTTCAGGCGCAACGCTTGCATAGACGTAAGCTTTAAATTTAAACTTGGAATTTTAGGACGGGAAAAAATTCTAAATTATCTATTTAAGGAGACAAACTTAGTAAAACGAACACTGCTATGAAAAGATAAAGATCGCTAAATTTATTAAAGTGGACCTAAACGTTTTAAATAAAGAAAACAACATTTTTACCGATATCTCACACATCGTCACAATTGAAACAGGCATGTAAAATTTTAACCTGATACAAGCAGAGATTTTTTAGTTTTCACTTTTCACGATTTGTATTTTATATTATAATATTTTAATTGGAGTAATACGCCGACGGAGTCTGATAGGACAGTTCTTTTCTTCTCTAAAACCATCTGGTTTAACTATAAACTCATCAAAATTATTTTTTTTTCTCAATATACAATTATTCACTGTAAGACGCTCTCTTCAAAGATAATAAAAAGTTTTCTTTTAATTTTGCCTTAACTCCGCGTGTACAAACGGTTAGTTACTTTTTATTTTGACTCTTTTCTAACTCCGCCATGTACGAGTATAGTACTCTGTAGTTAGTACTGTGATTTTATAATTTATATTTAATGAAAAGAGTAAGGAATTTCGTTTCTGCCGGGTGTCCCACGACACCATACGTATTTTTTTATTAATGTAACTCAATTTCTTCATCGGCACAAGTGGCTTATGAAGGCTGAAAGCTCCTTTGTTTAATATACCTTTTAATTTATGTTATTTCTTTAAGAAGAACTCCATTTGTCGCTCCTATATCTTATATTAAGCGGCGGTCACACTACGCTGGTTGCTGTTGGCTAGCAGCACTGGTAAAGTTAAACCTACCCAACTTTATTAGCCGCTAATAAAATGGATTGGTTATTGCTGGTAATAGTGAGCATGAGGATTCAAACTATTCTGTTAACACGGCTGATAACAGCCAGCAGCAGCTAGCGGCTGATAAACCATCGTAGTGTGACCACCGCTTGACAAAATCAGTTAGGTTGAGGCGCTATTTGTAGGTTGTTATCCAGATCATTAAGGATACAATTTTTTTGATTGCGATTGTCCAACAGAAGTTGGGAGTTACCTTGGGTTGTTTGATTCCAGGTGCATTCCCGAACTTCCTATAGCAATAATTCTTACTTTTAAGATGTCAACCGCTATGATTTAGTCTTTTTCTTATCTTTCGCCTTCATCATCTTGTCCGACACCCGTTCTGTTCCTCCATTTGCAACTAGTTAAGGTGTTATTATCAAGGCTTTTTCGGGTGTTATTTTGCTTTCACGGTAGATTTGTCAGGCACTCCTTGGCCCTACTATAGAACCAGTACAAGACACCTCCTGCATGTCGACGGAGTTAACCACCCGTGATTGTTGCCTTACTAATATACAGTTGCTATTGTAGTCGATATCGTTTCCATAATCCTTCTAAAATGTGAGATTATTACTATCTCATTACTGTCTTCATATAGGTCAAATAATATACTACTGAGATTGTTCTATTGAGATTTTTGCATTTAGCTAACACAAATTTATGTGAAACTATGAATCCAATCTTAAGATCGTTGCATAGATATACATAATGTATTCAAGATCAGATCTACATTTATCGGCATATTTGTACATATCCAGCTGCTTCAGCGTGTTTACATTAGCAGCGAAGTATAACGATGCATCTATTGTAATCTGTTCGCATTTGCCAGAAAGGTATTTCCAGGTTCTTCTTTACTCAAGTAAAGGTAACTAGAGTAGGAAAAAACACTCCATACGCAGTTTTTATATACAAGGACTTTTCAAGTTTCTGATCTGACGTTGCTCAAACGTGCTTAACTTATTTTCTTTTTGCTAACTTTTTTCCCCCTAACTAAATAATATTGAGGAAAGGGCTCTATAATTTTAATCTTTTGGGCAAGAAACTTTGTTTTAATATGTTATATACGTATTTTAAATGCGACCTCTTTGAAATTTCCTTTTTGTGGAATTCAGAATCTTTGCATTGTATGAGATATTAAAAAAAATTTAAGGAGGGGAAGGGAGTATGTATACAAATCTTCAGTTTTATCCCAATTTGATGAAAATTTTCACTCTTTTACTTCAAAACAAGATCAAGGTCACTGCCTACATGAGAGTTCGAAAATAAAATTTTGGTACCCAGGGGTACGGGGTACAAATGTCAAAGTAATGAATAGCCTTTATGATACATATCGTTGAAAAACTTTTTAAGAGTACAGTAATTGTTGTTATGTCCTTTTTGACCTATTTTTATTTAGGAAAAAAGAAAAAATATATCTATATCTATCTATAAATATCTATTCTATATTTTTGGTCTATACATATCTATTTCTGTATCTTCTATAAAAAAGAAGAAAGTCTGTGGGTATGTATGTATGTCCTTTATACAAAACTACAGTTTTATTTCTGCTTCTCCGAAGCACGGGAAAGGTAACTGTCTACATGAGATTTCTAAACTTAAATTTTGGTACACAGGGGTACGGGGTACAAATGTCAAAGTTATGAAAACCCTTCATGTTGCAAATCGTTGAAAAGCTCTTTAAGAATAAATGTTGTTATTTACTTTTTTTTTCATATTTTTATTTAGGAATTTTTATTTTTATATTTATTAGTGGTATGACATGGTCCAGATAAAAAAAGTAAGGATTGTAACATAATTCCCTCAACACATAACAATTTTTACATGTACTTATTTATTTTATTACAATGTTCTGATACTTTTATGATATACATGTAGTATCTTCTTTATTGGTATTTTAGTCATTTAGGTCTTAATTTTTGTATACAACTCGGGCTGCGCCGGGTACTCCAGCTAGTCTATATATATAAAGATGAAAGTCTGTGGGTGGGTGGTTGGGTATGTCCTTTATACAAATCTATAGTTTCATTCCGATCTCGATGAAAATTTGCACACTTGACCTTCAAAGCAAGGGAAAGGGCACTGTCTATATGAATTTTCGAAATTTAATTTTTGGTACCCAGGAGTACGGGGTACAAGTAATGAATACGGGGTCAAAGTAATAAATACCCTTCATGATGCATATCGTTGAAAAGCTCTTTCAGAGTACTATAATTGTTGTTATGTATAGTTTTGTCATATTTTCATTAAGAAGGGGGGTAAAGTGGAAAAAATATGGTATGTACCTATGTAAGTATGTGGGTATGACTTTTATACAAATCTACAGTTTTAATCCGATCTTGATGAAAATTTGCACACTTGACTTCAAAGCAAGAGGAAGGTCACTGTCTACATGAATTTTCGAAATTTAATTTTCGGTACCCAGGGGTACGGGGTACAAGAAATGAATACGGGGTCAAAGTAATAAATACCCTTCATGATGCATATCGTTAAAAAGCTCTTTGAGAGCACAGTAATTGTTGTTATGTATAGTTTTGTCATATTTTCATTTAGGAGGGGGGTAAAGTGGGAGTATGTATACAAATCTTCAGTTTTATACCAATTTGATGAAAATGTTTACTCTTTTACTTCAAAACAAGATCAAGATCCCTGCCTACATGAAAGCTCGAAAATAAAATTTTGGTACCCAGGGGTACGGGGTACAAATGTCAGTATTGAATAGCCTTCATGATACATATCGTTGAAAAACTTTTTAACAGTACAGTAATTGTTGTTATGTCCTTTTTGGGATATTTTTATTTAGGAAAAAAGGAAAAATATATCTATATCTATCTATACATATATCTATTCTATATTTTTGGTCTATACATATCTATTTCTATATCTTCTATAAAAAGAAAAAGTCTGTGGGTATGTATGTATGTCCTTTATACAAAACTACAGTTTTATTCCTGCTTCTCCGAAGAGATTTCTAAATTTAAATTTTGGTACACAGGGATACGGGGTACAAATGTCAAAGTTATGAAAACCCTTCATGTTGCAAATCGTTGAAAAGCTCTTTAAGAATAAAGTAATTGTTGTTATTTACATTTTTTTTTTTCATATTTTTATTTAGGAATTTTTATTTTTTATATTTATTAGTGGTATGACATGGTCCAGTTAAAAAAAGTATATACATATACAGTTAGTATCTACTTCTTTATTGATATTTTAGTCATTTAGGTCTTAATTTTTGTATACAACCCGGGCTGCGCCGGGTACTCCAGCTAGTAGTTAATAATGATGAGTTGATAGTTAAAGAGGATGACTGTAATAGAAAGAGGAGGAGAAACTACCTTGCTTCATATTTCTTAACTTATATGTTCCGATCATTTTCATTTCGACTATTATAAAATGTATCACATCTCTACTCAAAAACTTCTGCTTGAAATGCTACAGGCCTGTTTCAGTTGTACTTTACACGATGTATATGAAGTTTTATTAAAATCGTTAGAACTTATAAGATACGGGTAAAAACGTTGTTTTTACTGTTTTAAATGTTTAGGTCCAATTTAATAGTTTTAACGATCTTTATCACTTCGTAGCGTCACTATTGGTTCGTCTCATGGAATAGGTGATTATAGAATATTTAAAAAAATTATTGACAAAAAATGCAAGCGTTACGCGCAAAATCTTAGACGGATTACGATGTCTAACGAATTTTACAGACAGACAGAAAGACAAACAGACAAGATGCGTATTTTGTACAATCCATCGGCCAAGCTGAACTCTTACCTGTTGCTATTGCGTAAAAACATATATAAGAACTCAATAATAAATAAATAACCCTTAATATAATACACTCTCTCTTGAAGAAATAATTAAGAGCTCATAAATAAGTGCAGTTATTAAGTGTTAGAAACCAATGATTTAGACTGGACTAGTTGGTTTGTGGTTACCTGAAAACCAGCACACTTTCGCTAGCTCTTCTAAATCTTATAGTAACACTAATAAAATTGATTTGTCCCTGACAATAACAAAAATGGATGTATAATACATACGAGCAGCGAGCAGGTACCCCCACAAACACATATATACATATAGACGGGCCTCCATATAATGATCTTCTATATAATGAATATATTTTAAGTCCCACGTAAGTCTATATTAATGTGTTTCTATAGAAAATAAAATTCTCTACAACGAACAAAATCATAGAAAATGTTGATAAAGATCCAACAAACAAACTTTCTTTGAATTAATATTGGCGGTGTTTTTCCTTTATTTTCTTAGAAACCATTAGTAGGAGTTTCTTTCACTAGTATTCTTATTCTAATAATTTTGCGTATTCTACCACCATTAGTTTTAGTGGAATTGTAAACATCTTTGATCGGTCTAGTCTAGAGGAATCTCTTACTCGTTAAGAATTCATTTTAGAATTTTAAAAAAATCTTGACTTTTTACAGCGTAATTTACTTACCGTACGTCAAAGAAAATGACTTGAAAAAAAAATAAAAGAAATCAAAGGCGTATATAAAAAGGAATGAAGAACAAAGAAGTATCTCGTAAATATGAAATCTCTCCGAGTTCAGTCTCTACAACTCTAAAAAACTGGGATTTAATATTTAAACTATAAGAAACATGTAAAGATTTTAAAAAAGATTTTAAGTATGAAAAAGTCCATATGAGCCACGCTTTAACCACGTGACACATCCCTTGGTGTCTCACACTCACACGGAATATATAGACACACACACACTTTAATATGTATATAAATTATCAAGGGATACACTCTTCAACACACGCGAAGAGGTACACACTTCAAGTAGGACTCTTCTCTTAAACTGAACAATAACAATTTACGAACCAGGATGTAAAAGACTAAAATAAACAAACAAAAAAAAGGAAGATGTATCAATTCTCGGGAAGTCGATAAACCAAATTTAATAAGACAATGCACAATAACCATGTAATAATTATATTCACTGATCAATCATTACTGTCACAAAGCATTACCAATTCAAAATATACATGCAAAGGGTGTGGACAATATACTACAAATAGTTGCCCTTGAAAACAATCGTTTATGTTATGTATATTTCTTATAATAGATAATTCATCTCCATTAGGAATATTTTAAAGGAAAATAATGGTAAGAATTTTACGGAAGTAAAATTCTTTAGAAAGTAAAATGAAGAGTTTTTTTCATTCAGAATACTTAAGAATGCAAAGCTATTATTAACCAGCCGAGAAAAATAAACTTAATTAGATCAATTAGTAGAAATTATTTATTTTAATACAAAATAACGGGGCTGAAATAAGTGATTTCATAACAAATAGTCCTTCATGAGATATAAAATTCGTTATAATTAAGTACAATTGAAAAAGCTCAGTTATATGTGGAGCGTTATTTATAGTGGACAAAACTTAAATGGTGATGATTTCGAGTTAAAAAGTACGGAACTGTAAATTTAAAATCATTGCCAGTTCATTATTGATGATTGATAAATCATCGCCAGTTCACTAATGAATAGTAGAATCATCACCATGACACCTGGCGCACGGGCCTAAACGGGGATCGCGTACGCACTACCGGGGGGTCGCGCCGCCTGTCAGGACGCGTCCAGCCCGGGGGCAAATTAGGGGCTGACGTTGTAAACACGGTCGCCACTTCCTCTTTGTAGAGAAGGAAGAAACTCCTTGCTCCCTGGCTTTGACGTGATAATAATAAAGGGAGAGATAGAAATATACATATGAGATAGATGAACCTAATGGCTGTCAGTGGTGCCCCGACAGCGGAAGTGGACAAAGGGGGAGAGCGGCTGAGAGTGGTAACC
>KZ651125.1:226620-254888 GCA_001010745.2 Gerris buenoi
CAACTAAAATAGAAATTTTTCTATTTTTCTGTTAAGTAGGTGGGCGTGGCTAATTACTGGACATGCGCATTTAGTTAAATGCACAAGTTTATCGGAATCTCGCTTATAGATTTGTAGATCTTTGTTTATATATTTTTTAAAAAGGTTTTATTCGACAAAAATTATATATTTTTTCCAAAAACATACTTTATTTCGTCCAAAATCTAATTTAAAATAATTTTTAAGACAGTATTTATGACTTGAACACATTGTTCAACGTCCATTATTAGTGAACTAAACAGCTTAACTAAATATTAAGTGTGCATACGTGTAAACGCTTTTTAACAATTAAGTCACTTAAAATTAAGTTAAAATTTAGTTAACCACTTAACAACTTAATACGTGTAAATCGGCCTTTACAACAAGAGAAGTCAAAACAATAGTTTTTTTAAAAAAGAAAAAAGAAAAAAAAAAAAAATACAGGTTGTAGAAATATCACTATATAAGAAGAAGATACATAAATAGTTAATAAAGGAAGGATAGAGATGTGATTTGTAGATGTCATAATGCTTTTAAAGTAGAAGAGATGACAAAAGGAAATGATGAAATCATTCACAAGTTGGTAGACTATGTGGGAGTGAGAGGAATTTATATAAGATAATCAAATGGAAAGCAGAAGACAGAAGATATTTGTAGAGGGTGAAGAACCGTCGTTCTTAATGTCTAGGTCAGGGTCTGTTGTTGAGTTTGGAGGTCATGAACCTGATGGCTGCTGTGAATTCAAGTTCGTGACCCTACTCGGGGAGCTTCTAATACATCTGACTCTTGGCTTTGAGTCATTGCAACGATTCATTCAATGGATTCCCCTGGGAGAAAGAACGAACGGTAAAGCAACTTCAACTATCTATATAAGTCCAATATCAAGGCTAGATAAAGATCATTGTACTGGAGCGTCGTTCTAGATAAGTTCTACATATTAAAACTATCATAGTTTTCGATTTTTTTTTAACTAAGATTATTCGTTTGAGATTAAAATTTTATATAAAATTGTTTCCAAAATAGTCGATGCGATTCTCCAAGAGAATAAAACAAATAAATAGTTTTTACAAGTAAACGTAATGTAAAATGTGTTTTTCACATTTACATTGTTGAACTTAACTGAATTACATCACATCTTTCGAGATGTAGTTTAACACCAGTCAACAGTTAAAATAATATAAATTTAAAATCAGGACCAATTAAAAAATACAGTTCAAACTTAAGCTAAAAATTGACCTCTTCGAGTAGTTCCAAAAATAAGTCCCTCAGATAATAATTGAAGCGAGCGTAGCCAGCTTCCTACATTCAACGAAATATGCTCCGTGTCTGTCTGTCTGGGGTGTCTGAAACGTACGACGATAACTTGAGTAAAAGTTGACCGATTTTGATTAAATTTGGTAAACATGTTCATTTTTACTAATGGTCAGGACGAGTTCGTTAGACAACGTTGTCTGTCCATGCGTTCGCGCACAACGCTCACGCAAACGTGCGCATAAAAATTAAAATTGGAATTTTAGGACGGGAAAAAATTCTAACTTTATCTATTCGATGAGACGAACAATTTTTACAAATAACATTTTGTTGTAAAACCAACAAAGACACCGCAATAAATTAATAAAGATCGTTAAAACATACACATATTTACTATACGCTCGCTTCGCTTCAATGATAGAGCCACGCGATGCCTAGATAATAAATGAGAAACTGGAGGTGTAGAAAGAAGTATAGTTGAATTATTATAACTAGATTTTCTGAAGCATAACCAGAGTGTAGAAGAATCTAAGATTGAATATGAATTCTGACGTTTCTGGTGGCTTTACTTATTGAAGGGAATGGGCTTATCATATAGACTTCATTAACTGGTAGTGGTAGCTAATGAATGATCCCTTAATTAGGTAAGAAAGGTCGGGATCCATTCACTCCCTTATTAACAATTTACGGCCACAGATCACCTCCGTAACATCTAGATTTATTAAGATCTCGTATTGTTTATCTGTTATCTTCATATCAGCTTGGATTGAGGAAGCCTAGACTCTATACTCTAGAACAAGCGTATAACAAATAACAAACTCGCGGCCTTTAACGATTACTTTTGGGGCTCAAGCCAGGCTAATAAAACATTACGTAAATATAAAAACAAAAGGTAACATTGGGTTACAGAAAAAAAATTAAATTTATTATGTTTAAAAGATTCATTATTAAAACGTAACATGCGCGAAGGCAATGGACATTGAAAATGTGTTATCACCAATCAAAAGTTTTTCTTTTAAATGAGCTAATGATATTTTTTTTTTTAATTCATAATTGACTCGTAAAAAGCCATTTAACTTCACAACTAAAATATTATAACACATGCATTAAGACTCTACCGCTCTTTGAGGTTAGAAAAAACAGTAAAATTAAAATTTTATTGATTCTAAGCTTGATATCAAAAAGTACAGGCTTCATTCCCAATTTTAATTCTGCACAATTTGAGCCCTATTTCAACTTCCTATGATAAATAGTATAGGCGCCATTTCAATACAACGACAAATCTCGTTGTATTGAAATAGTTGTCGTATTTATTGTAGTAGGGAGATGAAGTAGGGCTCAAATTGTGCAGAATTAAAATTAGGAATGAAGCCTGTACTGTATTTATGATATGTTGCTTACAACTAATAAAATTTTAATTTTACTGTTCTTTCTAACCTCAAAGGGCGGTAGAGCCTTAAACTTGCTCAGTATACTTTTTCCTCAAACATTTAGATAAGAAATAAATAGTAGGAATGATCACGAATTGCGCCCTGGCAATGTAAGTGATAGTTTAGTCTGACTTTGCCTCTCCCAAACTCTTTCTATTTTACCCTTTAGTGATCCCCTATTCTAAACGATTTAACTTTGACATTAAACACTGCCACGAAATGTCATGTCTACCTTAACATTATATAGAGCAATGTATCAACGTCTAGAAACAATACAATTTGAATTCAATTTCCACAAAGATAAGGATAAGAGCTACTAGAAGAGAGGAAGGTGTGAAAGTTAAACATTCTATTTCTAAACAATATCCAATTAAATATTAAGATTTCATCTATATCTAAACAATATCCAATTAAATATTAAGATTCCATCTATTTAAAAACAATACCCAATAAAATATCAAGATTTCAAAAATAAAGTGAGGAATTAGAAACAGGAAATCAGCGTCGTAGTCGCACCCTGTCTAAAACCAAAGTCTAAATGTATCTAGTGAAGCTTCGAATCCTAGAGAGGAAATATTGCGTATTATGCGCAGAATGGCCGATTCCCCATCAAAATGTATACACTTTTAGTTTATACTCCTTAACATTTTATAAAATCCCATGTGTTTTCAATCTCTTCTACCTAACATTGTTATCTTTGTTAAAATTTTCTACACTCACTTCCCTTAACATACTTCCCAAAACATTATACATCTACAGAAATGTTATGATTATATTCAGAATAATTCAACGTTAAGCTATAAATATTACGTACTAACTAAATTCAAAACAAAATCAACAATTTTTAAATCATCTTATATAAGTACGACGTACATTATACATTTATTTACATGAATTAATTTGTTATTTTTAGGTAAAATATTCTAAAAAAATATGTATACTCATTTTTCCAGTTTTATGGAAAAACATTGTATCATTGATATGTTTTAGGGCATTGAATCCGCATATCGACATTACAGTGTTTTTCCATGAAGTGGGGAAAATCAATATACATTTGTCAAAAATTTATATAGAAGATAGATCTTAAGAGTGAAATTTTGAAGCGTTAATCAATTTTGATAACATTTTGGTCCGCTAGGAGCACTAACATAATTTTATATCAAATTTAGAAATTCTACCAGGGAAATAAAGTACATACTACAATGAATACACGTGGCCTCCAATTTACCTCCTATTATATTCTAACTTCCTGGTTCGATAATGAAGAGTCGTTTATTGAGCCAGCCTATCGTCAAAATATTGTACTATATATGAAAACCTATAGACCTCCTGTTAAATCCTAACTTCCTGGTACGTCATTTAAAATCATTGCATTTTTCATGACGTATTTTGCGTGAGGGAAATATCTTCTGTACCACATAGCTAAAACATAACAAATCAAATGAATTCATAATTGAAAAACTTTTTTTTTACAATTGATTAATACACAGCATCTCTAGAGTAATTGTACATTCATTTCTCTTTTATAGTAATAGAATGGGTTTTTTCCCAAAAATAAAAGTTATATAAGATAACCTTCACTAACCTTAAAAAAAAAAAACTATTTCATTATAAGACTCAGAACAAAGGGAAAGTGATCTGATAATCTGCCAACCACAAAATAACCAGACCGGTCTAACTAATTAACAAAACTAACTAAAAACTGGTCTGCGTCTCAATTCGTGCGGTTTCTTATGCTTCTGCGGTGTGTAAAAACTGTGTTGGCCTACCCTGCGTCAATGTACGTCCGGGCATATTTTTGACAATTCAAAAAACCTTCAGCTATTTTGTATTTTATCTTTTATTTTTTTAAGAAAAGCTTGTTTCAGTAAATCTCAATTGTTTTGGGAATAAACAATTATTTCACAAATAGAAACTTTTTTTTATTTGTGAAGATGTATTTATTTCTCAAATAAAAAAAGTCAGTGGAAGCCATTATTGAGAAATTTTTATAAAAAAATATTGGCCTTCCATGGAAAATAGATTTTTTATATTTATTTTCAAAGACGCTTTCGGCTTCTATAAGGCCAATCATCGGTTATAGAAGGTACTGAGAGTTACATTATTAAAATAAATATAAAGGTCTTCATTATTTGAGACACAATGTAAAATGTCATCATAAAGAAAATGTCAATAATACTATCCTTGAATCAGTTGTAATTTTGTTTCGATTTTCTTTAAGACAAACAAAAATAGTCTGTCTTACTAGTGTAACATATTATAACTTCCACGCGTCTTATAAAGCGAATCGTGATATCGGAATACAAAGATTGGTTAAAACAGGGCTTCCTTGTGTATTATAAATTGGGCGAAGGGTCAAATGAGAATTGAAAGATTGGTTAATACATACCTTATGATGTGGATGTGCGATTGTTAGAGAAACAAATGGGCGCAGAAGTTATATGGGACCAACAATGAGCTAAGTATGACCTACCATACATATTTCATTAAAATCGGACCTGTAGTTTTTAAGATATGTTTTTAAGATATGAACAGACAGACAGACAAGGAACCACAAATCCCTGATGTCTGAAACGAATTTCTGTGTAGGAATTTTTTATTCGGAGGCATACAAAAGTCGTTCTCAGAATGATCACAAGGTAAAGATACTTTATTTTGAGTGGAGTCTAAAAGTACTTGACTTTCAGTTCAGATAACAGAGATAATATAAACTGCGATAAGATAAATATATATATATATATATATATAAAATTTATAACGAGTACATACTTGCATTTAATTCAGGAATTTACGATAAAATATCTTAGAAATTTAATTATAAACTTATACTACGTAAACAATTTTCCAATTTTTTCTTACTAGTAAAATAAACAAAGTTTGAAGCACGAGTTACGTATTTTCTGAAGAAATTTAGACTTTGATAATTTAATCAGACTACGGGTGGCAATGACATTAACAGGAGAAAAATAATCTAAGTTTAAAATTAAAACTTATCCAAGGGTCACCGTCACCATAGAACCTTGAAATTAATAGACATTATATAAATAAAGAAAAACTACTGCCAAGTTAATATTGAGCGTGCTCTTTATAATTTATTTTTATAAATCAATCTATTTAGTAAAGAATCTTATCAAATATTAATAACTTTGTTATATATAGTAAATCATATTACTCTTTAATACTTTATAATAAATCGGGTTTTGAGGTTACGTTCATAAAAACTATTTATCGTCAATATGGGTCTGAAACGTGTTTTTTTTTTTTAGATAAACAATTGTACCTTTTTAAAATACGTTTTAAGGGCTATCCAACAATACCAAACATGGCCGGCTTGGTACCAGTTTTACATTTTCTTCAACTTTGTACCCTTCATGTACCCGGTATAGTAATAGATTTCAGGTATTCCTTTCACGTACACTTCCTTTCACTATAAAGTACTAAATACCATATGAGTTTCAGCCCGATCGTATGAAATGTAAAAACGGTACTACAAGGACTAAAAAGTTGCGTTTTTCGACTGACTTTTCCAAACCGGTACAATAAGTACAAAAATAAGTAGAAATAAAAAAATAATCTTAATGAAATAAGTACAAAGACAATACAACCCACACACTTTTGAGTAAAAAGCTGCAATTTTTTTATTTCTAGTTTTTTAGTGCACCCTACATCTACCGTAGTACTAAAAGTATGTACCTCTGTACCCGAACCCGCAAAGGTACAGGTACAAAAAGGTCACAGTTCGTTTAAGTGTTATTTGGCGCAACTTTTGACCGAGGGAAATTTTCGAGCTGATAAATCCCTCGACGCTATTAGCTCCACAGTGGGGTAACCTACCCCTACACGGCACTCTAAAAGAACAAAATGGTACTAAAGTACCAACCAAATACAGTTTTTCGAAAATATTTTTGCACACATTTGGTAAATTTTAAAAGGCCTTTCAATGATGCCTCTGTCAAATCGGTACAACGTCACCTTTTGGTTGCGGCTGCCTAAGGAGGACATCCTTCACATAGACGTAGCTCCCGAAGTAGGAATCGGAAATATAAGAACAAACCAGATTCTTAAAGAGGACAATTTGACCAAAAGTCCGGTACCTTTTGAACCCTGTCCGATTAAAATTGCGAACGGTACAGAAGGTCAAAGTCGAAATTTCTGAAAAACACTATTTTCGTGTGTTTTTCGCCGAGGTACTCGACTCCCCCCCTCGAAGGTACTAAAAAAACGGGATTGCGCCTACCCCTTGAAAAGGACATCTTTAGAGCATACGAATCAGAGTAGGAAAGTACTTTTGTTTTCTCCGTACGTACCTCCTATGTACCATCTTGTACCTCGAAATTTAAAGTACCATATCTCAAAAAGTATAAGTGCCATCGAGTTTAAAAGCAAAACGCCAGGAGTATCATTTCATAGGCTTTTAGGGTTCAAAAGCCGAATAGCATCGTATTAATGCCCTAGGAGGAGATACGTGAACCATGTAGAAAAACGTTTAGAAAAAAGTGATAAAAAGTGTTTTTTTGCTTTTAAGGAAATGAAACGTGAAAATTTTAAAATTGTTTTTGCATCACTTCTGAATTCTTCCCAAGGGCTTTCCAACGATATACGACACCCCGTACCAAATATCTCCGGTTTTCTAATCGGCGAAAAAAAAATTCCCAATTTTACCCCTAAGCGGGGGTGCACGTAAAAAAAAAGTTCTCGTTACCGACTATGAACCACTGCGGAATCTTCAAAAGCCTTTAAAAAAAATTTAAATGTTTAATTATTTCAAAAGTTATACGTAAAAAACGCCTATTTTGACCGTAGACGATTTCCCGTTGAAAATAAACCTGTTTTCTGAAAAATTTCTCGGCAGATAAATTTTTTCTTTAAAAATACACTATAACTTAAATAATTTCCAGAAAACTGCATGTCTCTACGACAAACACACTCATCAGTACAAAAATCCAAAAAACGCCCTATTTCACCCTTAAGGGCGATTTTCACCCTTAAGGAGTGGTTTAAAACTGCCCATATCCTATGTTTGGTCAAGCGATTTTTAGGTTTCCTAACCGATTTTGACATTACCAACTCAAAATTTTTCCGAAAATCAAGAGTCTGGGTATATAATTATTTGTTTGTTTTTTGCCGAGGCGCCTTAAAATTAAGTAAATCTTTACTTAATTAAGTAATTTTTTAGCTTTCTTTTATGACACAAAAACTTACATGAAAGAGTTTTACGATCGGCCACTTTAATTCATGATCACATGTATGGTATTTGACATAAAGTTTTCTCAAAAACATAATTACTACCACTTCTTTGAAACGCTGAAACAAGATTATTGATCTGCCAAAAAGGGTTTTTTTAAAAAAAATTAATCCCTAGTGAAGTAAATATGGGTAAATAAAAAGAGAATCGCTGGAAAGTCAATACTTAGAAAAGAGATTCTCTGTAGGATTCAAGCACCTATCAATTAAAGATATTTCCAATTTAACCCAGAGATGTGATGTGACACCGGAGGAAGGCTGGAGGGGAATCTGATACTAATTAGGGAGTTTTGAATTATAGTTTTGAGTTTTGAATTATAATTGATCCATGTTGAGTTTTGAATTATAATTGATCCATGTTGAGTTTTGAATTATAGTTTTGAGTTTTGAATTATAATTGATCCAAGTTGCATCCATAGTTAGTGAACCAATTGAATCAAGAAAATAACACACTCCGTAGCGAAGCACAGGGATCCAGCTAGTTATATGTATAAAATTGGACGTTTGGAGCCCAAATTGGCAACATTGAACAAATTGTAGACTACTATTACAGTTTCTTAAAATACCTGAAAAAATTAAAATTCTTTATGACGGGTACTTTCAAAAATTAGGAGCTTTTCAGATGTACAGAGAAGCAGAATGTTTAAGAACCCGAGTTTTACGAATTAAAAAAAAATAATGCAGCTCTTTGAAAGTGCATTAAAAATAAATCAGATCAGAATAACTCGAGCACTCTGAAAGTCTATCTATGAGTTTATAACAATACAAACTGCATTAAAGAAAATCCCAAAACTAATTAATAATCAAAACGGAAATGGTTGTTTGTCGAAAAGCTAGTTCAAAGTCAAAAACAGGGCAAATAAATTAACAAGTTTCAATGGGTGGTTTTACAGGAATTGGTATATTGGTGGAATAGCAACAGCTTAAGGCTATAATAGCAATATAACAGACTTCATTAGTTAATTCTTGAAGGCTTTACTAACTTCTCTTACAGTTAAACAAACTTCGACTAACGTACTGTGCAACCTATAAACACATTATAGTCTTCCAATATTAACTACATTTTTCAGCGTTGAGACAAACAATTGAGAATATACTAAAATAAATCATTTTTTGAGTTATTAAATTATTTACTAAATAAAATCTAAAGGAATATCTGATACAACTGATTAAATATTTCATAGATTCATTAATGCTAATTTATAATCGAATCTACATTGCATTTTCAGCACCATCCCAATGAAATGTTCATGTTGTAATCAATTCTAAATTTTTAAGATTATTTTAATCCTGCCAGTATACTTTATATTACCTGGTAAAAATACTTTACAGTATTATTTTGATTCACTTTACCTTTATTTGATTTTTCACATTATTTCTCAGTTTTAATTTATTCTGTATTTTTTTTTCTCTCTGCTTCAAAGAACTCTTCAAACCTTAATTCGCTTTTTTTGTCTACATAAGCTCCAATTATACTAATTTAATTTTAAAATATTTGAAGTACTGTTCTATAAATTTTTTTTAATTAACTATCTGTTTCGTTGTTATTGCTAATTGCACTATTTATTATTTAATCTTTAATGTTGTTGTTTTTTTGGCAAAGACGTTCTACGAATTTCCTATCAACAATAAGTCTTTACTCCTTAAACATTTTCTCTTCTTAAAATCCTTGCCTATTTTCTTCTATCAAGTCCCTGGGCTGAACAATTAGCCAACTGGCCCCTCCAAAATCTAACTGGTCCCTCTCAAAATTGAACCAAAGATAGACCGGCCGGTTGTCCAGCTACACTCTATTCAAACACCGAACTTTAGGTTCAAACACCGAACTCTAGGTTCAAACACCGAACTCTAGGACCTGGCTATAGGGCTAAACGCCCCATAGCCAGGTCCGTAAGACTCACTAGGCCAGACTATCCTCTTCCATTCCGTTAACGAGGCCACACCGCTGCTTGAGGAATTTCATAATTTCCATAGTACCACATAAAGGTTATTTCTGTACACACTGTCATATGTAGCTTTCAAACCAATTAAGATATGCCAGTCCGAAAATTACCCTTTTTTAACAACTAATAAGTTGCTTCTTGACATGAAACAAATTCTAATTCGTTATCCTACATTTTAAATACCATATAGATATTATTTTTTAGAGGCGCACTTTTTATTTTAAATTAAGGAAAGATCCTTAAGTGGTGTCCATGCTACCCTTCTTAACAATAGTGATGATTACAATAGTTAATTAACAATTGTTTATGCTTAAAAAAATAAGCAACTTAACACGAAAAGATATTACAAAATAATAAAAATAAACTGGTATTGTTACTACTTTTAAATTCGAGTTGAATCGATTAAAGTTACGTAAAGACTTTTCATTCTCATCTTTGCTATGCATGAAGTTAATGAATAGTAACTTCATTCGCTGTTAATACCAATTGACTTATAGCTACGAGGATGTTAAAATGAGGAATGAAGGATCACGAATTGAACACATTTAACCTCACGAAGCTATAATCTAATACATTGATAGAAGAATTTATCAGAGGTAACGAATTGACCAAATCACAATGCTAGTTATAATTGTGTACGAGTTATTTAAAATGTTATCTATGAGGAATCTAATTGCAGACTTTCACTATCCCTCTCATGATGGAGGTACAAAGATAAATTTATACTATTTCTTCCCTTAATACACACTTATAAACCTTTGTGTATACATATAATATAATAGTTGATTTAGCATGTAAATAATATATGATTATTTATAGCCTTTTGAATCCAATTGAACTTTTGATTTAAAGTAAAGATTTCTCCCAATAATACCTCTCGTAATAATAGAAACGCCAACTTAAAGAAAAAGATGAGGCTATTTTACGTATTTATTTGCTTCTTGGTGTAACGTTAAAAAGAAATCTGATGGTGTCATGTAATATTCATAAATAATTAACCCATTTTTTATAAATATATCAATAAGCATTTAAGACTGAATCAAATTTTCAACTCTCAAATTCTACTGATTAAAAGACGATGTATTTAAATTTGATTTGAATAAAATTGTATTATGAAATAGGCATTTTAGTAATTATTGTTAAAGATTGATAGATGCAACAAATCAGAAGTATGTCCATGAATGATGTCTGCCATATTGATAATAATTAGGCTTGGGATAAAAACAAAAAAAACAAAATCTTGCATTTACAAAGGGTAACCTGAAACGATCTAACTATACAAATATACAAATAATAATACAATTAATAGTAATATATTTAAAAACAATAATGTATTTAAAATTCAGTTTTATACAAAGGGCTACACAAAGAACAATAACAATTTAATTTTTAAATGAGTTAAATTGTAACTCTTAGTAGGTTTAAATGATATTATCTATATTTAAGATTTTAGGAAGCTATATTTGTTTCATTGGACCACCCCTCGCTCACTAAATACGAGTACACCGGCAAAATAGCTTTCCGTTCTTTCTGATAGTGTGGGCAGTGAGGCAAGATAAGAGCTTATGATTAAAAATGTCCACTGAGGACATTTTTCGTTGCCTTTAATTATAATGGATAGTGATATTTAAAAGGATTTTAATACTGCCTTGGCTGTATGTACGAATTTCAGCTAGGACAAGATGTAGGAAAGGGTTGGTTCGGAATTTAAATAGTTAAAATTTTTGAGTGAACTGTTTAGAACAGGGTGCAAGCTGGAGTAGGACTAATAAGTAACTAGCTAATTAAACTATACCAAGAACTAAATCAAGATCATTACCACAATTCAGCAACAGAGGAAAGTGAAAAGGAAATGCCAAATGTTTTGTAAATAATGCAGTGAAAGTGTTTATATTTTTCCTGTTAACTGGTCGAGTAAACTGAACATAATATTTACATTTAGTTGGACATAGTTAAATATATTCAGGGACAAGATGTCCGTGAAATTCAACCAACCGGTTAAATATTCTTTACTGGGTTAATGAACTTGGAACAAAATAGAAAACTCAGCACTCACGCTACACCGACAAACGATCTGACAACTTAATGAGCAAATTGTTAGTGAACATAATAGTTTAATAATAGATCCAATATGAGGAATAACATTGTACAAATGATATAAAAGACACATAATTTAACACCTGTGAATTATTTGGATTCGTTCCGCCAAAATTCGTTAAAGATACATTTTATCTACTAAACAACACAATCATTAATATTTTTGGAACGAAGTTCCTTATGCTTCTGGAGCCCGGGAGTGAATCCAAAAAAAACTACCAAAATCACCGTCACGAAGTCTAATGATGACGATAACTTGAGTAAAAGATCACCGAGTTAGTTGAAATTTTGTGCACATGTTCATTTTACCAATGCCCAGGCTAAGTTCGATTTTTACTCTTAATTAATTTATACCTCTATTCTTCTATTTGGAAATAGTTATTTACGCAACAAGGGAGGAAACAAAGTCATTACTCCCTGAGCGTTATTGTTGGTTCCCATAGCCGAGGGAACCATACTGTCTAAATCCCGAGGCGGAGCCGAGGGAGTTATTAGGTTGGTTCCTGAGGCGCAGCCGAGGGAACCATGAAGTTTAATTATAGCGAGGGTGCTATGACTTTTTGCTCCCGTGGTACGTACAAGATTTTTTCCTCCAGAAGGGTGGAAAACAACACAAATAAACCTAAGATTTCGATTTATGGATATATTTAGGTATTAAAAAATATGTTTACAAATGCTTATACCTTTATTTGTTTAACGACTTTAAAAAACAAACAAAAAAAAGTTTATAACATCTTATTGTAAAAAAAAAATAATGTAAATTAAATGTGCAATTCATCAATTCCAACTATGTTTTCTTTGATTTCTATAATAACTTTAAAGAACTATGTAATTTTGATAACTCAAATGTTTATTATTACTACAAAATGACTAACTGAATAATATTTAATTTATTTGTTTATCTCTATCATACGAGAAATCAAAAACATAAATATAACCTGATGAGACGTAACCTACCTCTTTTCTACTCTCTTCTTCTTGTTTAAACTCAGTTATGAAGTCATACGACATTTTAAAATGACGATAATAATTAAAGTATCACGGCAATCAAAAGTGCGTGTCATTTAAACTCTCTAATATTTTTAAAAAAAACTTTTAACCTGCCGAGTCATTGAGTTAAAAAAAACTGCTATTAGTTACGAAACAGGCAACACTGATTTTTTTCAAGAATAATAAGTTGGCTCGACTGTTACTTTCCACCACGATTTTTACTTTCCGCCACGATTTCTACTTTCCGCCACGATTTCTACTTTCCGCCACGATTTTCACAACTAGGCTGTAATGGGATCCTTTCCTCCCTATAAACTAGAGTGGAAAGTTAATGTTTCCTCCCTTCTGGAGGAAATAATTATTTTTTATGGTCTAGGAATATTATATATTGAGATAAGGGATGAGTAAATATTGAAATACTATATACTTATCAATGAAAAAATACCAATATAATGAGTTACGTAAAAAAATTTGAGAAGGTTTTGAAGAAATATTTGCCATAACTATAAGCTTATAGCTATGGTAAATATGCTGTGCATAAATTGCCGTATGATTATAGAACTGAAATTATATCAATGGCTTAGCATTAGCTCATAACGTCCACTGGACCCTGACAATCCTTATAGGAGTTTCATATTTTAAAGATATTTATAAAATTATCTGGCCTTTTCCTTGAACTCTTATGCTTATAAGTGCTTTAGGGCGGCGCGGCGTTCGCACTGACTTTTCACTGACTACTGTCCCCTTTCTTTAAAGGGGACAGTAGTCAGAGGACAAAAGATAGGGGGCAGAAGACAGGTGACAAGAGACAGATCTCTTCACTGACACTATTACCTGTCTCTCTAGTGGGAAAGGTCTTGTCTGCTGTCTCTAGCCCTAGCCACTGTCACCTGTCTCTTCAGTGTGAAAGCTGCCTAACTTTCAAAGGCACTCAACAGTCATACTGGGATTAAGCGTCTACTAATTTGTCTTTTTCAACCAACTGGACTTCTTTTGCTCANAATAATAAAAAAGATTAGACCCCGTAATTTTCTTAAGATAGTTGACCCAGATATTGATTTGTTAATTATAGTAGTTTAATGATATGGTCCGTCTTTTACGTATTTTTAAACATTGTAATCTTATACTTACGTGTCTATTTAATTTAAAAAATGACCCTTGAAGATAAAATTTAGATGACCTAAGTAGGGTGGTGGTTAAAAATAATATTGATTGGCTTTTAAAACTGACCAATTGAGTTATATAAGTTATGAATAAAGCGTAATCTATTATTCATCAGGCATAAGGTATTCGTGAAATAAGGCAGAGAGGTGTGACAATATGATAATATCTTAAAAGTATACTTTTTATAATAATTATAATAGTAATTATTTATTTATTTATAATACGTTTTGAATGAAACATAAATTATAAATGCATAATTCATATATATTTTATTAAATTTAATGTGTATAAAACAATTATAACGTATAAATATAATATTATATTAACTATGAATAAATACAAAGCGTAATTTCCTAAAATTTGCACTATTTAGTACGCAATGTCAAGTTTCTTAAATTAATTATTTTTTTTTAACATAATTCGAATTTAACCATTAGTTTTATTAAAGTTATCAAAAACACTTTTAAGACAACATTAGTTCGTTCTTTTGAGGTAGCATATAAGGTCATTTGCGATTGGCTAAGGGAGAAACAATGGATATCTTTCTTCAGCAATATCTTTATAGTAATTGGAGAACAAAGCTAAGCTCAATAGTGGTCTCAGATCTGACAACATTTGACAAAAAAACGAGGCGGCATAACTTAACATACACTAAAATCTTGGACTGAATTATTTTATTTCGCTGGAAATATTTAAGATGATAAAAATCTAGGGCAGGTGTACGGAATATTCTTTAAGAATGTTACTCCCCTTATAAAAACAGAAGTGTGATATTCCTATGATCCAAAGTACATTAGACCAAATATTCCTTTGTCTCAATAGTTATCTAGACCTAGACAAAGGAATGAATAAATAATTATATCCTTTTATATTCTAAAAAACAAAAAAATACACTGCCAATTAGTGTGGCACATAGCTTCCTCGCATGCTATCTTGTACTTTATTGTTATATTAGCATTAACGATTTATTACTTTATTGTTTATTGTGACCAAATCCGAAAAACTAAAGAAAACAGTTATTTTCAATTTATCCTAAGAAAAAATAAACATAACAATATACACTCCATAACAATTATTAATCTACTATTAAAGAGCTTTTCAACGATGTACATCATTATTTAAAATATTAATTTTGACAATTGTACCCCTGTACCCTTGGGTTCAATAATTATATTGAAATAAACAAACAATNAAAAAAAAAAAAAAATAAATAAATAAATAGCTATGCAAGCTAAATCTTAATGCATTCAAATCAATTAAGAAAAATAATAATTTTCTCAGCACTTCAATTAATTTGATAATAGGGGTTTGAGTAACAAAATGGTATCATATCTAAGATGATTCCACAGAAATCAAACCTTGACCGACAAGAGATGATTATCTAAAGACAATATTAGGTTAATCGAAGAACTCAATTAAGAGAATCCATTACAAGTTAAAGTAAATCTAAAAGCTATCTTTGAAAATTATTTATTCAAAACTCAGATCAAACTGTTAGAATTCCATAAAGAGGATAATGTTCTCCTACGATAATTTCTTATTATCCGCTCTAAGATTATGATAATTCATTTCCTCCTCTCATTCTAATTCAATTGAAAATGATGCGAATTTCGCAAATATTTTAATAGCAGTGGACCGTAGCACCGTAATCTACGCGTTTTCGATTATAAACTGAACGATAACAAACAAACCATTTAATCGAAATAACTTATTATGGAAAAACATGATTATGTATTCTTAATACACTACGGTTTTATTTTTGTATTGCAGCGTAATATTGAAATAACGTCGACAACATTTTATAATAGTTCCTGTCAGAAAAAAAGTTTTTTTTTTTTATTAGAGTGTAAAATCAAAAATAATCTAGCTATTATTAACTTATCCCGTAAAAAAAAGAGAGAAGATTAAAAAGAACTGGTTGCAACAAAATGATTTCCATATATGTTGGATATTTATGCTGGGGTTATGGATATATAGTAAAAGATTATATTTTCCGTATTCTAGGTTTGAAGTTGCATAAAAATGGATAGTATCCATAAAATATATTTATGGTAGATACGAATGATATGTAGTTTTAATATTTTCATACACATAACTGTAATATTTAGTAAGAGGGGTTATTTATTGAGGAACAGGTCATCTTGTGGTTGTGAAGAACCAGAATCGTGGTTCTAGAAAAAACGAGGTCGACTATGCTAGGTATATTACACGAAGGAAACTCAGGAACCACCGCTATGAAGAGTTCTGCCAAATTTCATTCTTGGTGGACAGGCTTAGATAGGGATAGAAGAATTCATAAAGGTGTGTGGAGCATGCCAAGAGAGTAGTAATAATTTAATTAAAAACTTAATATACTACTAAGTCATTTCAATATGTGTATTATCAATTATTTATAAAAGCTCATGCTTAAGAACCCCCCAAAAAAAGAAGAAGCAAAAAAATAAATCTAAATAAAATAATAATATTGCTAAGTTAAAGTTGAAACTTAGAATTTAATTTAATTTCTATTTAGAATTTCAGGGAATCTCAATCTCAATACTGTTTTAAAATTTATTTCTTTAATTAGATGAGAAGAATAAAGACTAAACTCTTCAACCGATTTTAAATAACTTTCAATACCTATTCATATTCAATAGGATTGATCGAGGAGAAATAGGAAATACATTTTAGAAATAAGTAATAATTTATGTTTATTCTTAAATTTCAAACTAATATGCATAAAATAAGGTAGGTTATTTATAAACTTTACTTTATTTATCTTGTTAGTTGTAGGTTTTTTTATTTTATTTTATTTTTTTTTTTCCTGCTTTAATCCTATAATATTAACCATAAATTTTGCAAATATATAAAACTGTAGAGGATCATGTGAAAATCATGAAACTGCCACCTTTATACAACCTTGTACTACCAAACTATGTATACTTCAAATCAACTTTTTGAAACTGAACTGCTTTATTAGGGTTTCGAGGTCGTCCTAGAAACCCTTATGCTTTTGGTAGTTCGTCCGTCCGTCCGTCGCAACTTGGATTATATCTCCCAACCTACTGACGCTATTGACTTGAAATTTGGTATATAAGTTAAACTTTTTTGCCCAAAAACAGAAAACCTATTGCGAGCTTTAACACTCCAAATTTCTGCGATCTGCGATCAATTGCGATCACCGCGCAATATTTTACNGATGTTTTGAAGCAATGTTATAGCGGTTTAAAGTTCCGAACGAACGTACGTACGTACATACATACATACATGTATATGAAACGGATTTCTATGATACCCCCGGGTTCTTAAGACCCCTCCTTCATAGAGATCTCGGAATCACGTTTTGGAGGGTATCACCATACTTCCATTTTCATGGAAGTAAAAATTATAATATAATCATTTTTAATCTACAAATAAAGGAGTTTAAACAATAACAAATTACAATTAAAAATTAAATACATTTACGTTTTAAGTAGTACAGCTTATTATGCATACTTACACTCATATTATTGTGTGTAATTGATTTGTATCTTAAATATGTAAATTAGTTCGAAACACATGAATAATTGAACATAATACATTAAGTTTTTTTAAACAAAAATTATTTCTTATTATTATATTGAAGGAATTAAATTAATTTTACTTGTAGTTGGATAATACAAAACGTTTTATCATCTATTTTACATAAACAAACTAACTGGTTTTAATTGTTTCACTATTATTCTTTAATGATATACCTAATTCGTAAATCATTACATGTGTTAACATCTTGTAAACCTTCCAGTAACAAATCAAATTAGGAAAACTGTTTTTAATCGTATAATTGGTAAAGTTTACTTCTTTAATTTAAATAAATGTTTTTTCGTTTTTTTTTTTCATGTTCAAATTACTTGTCTATTATATTGTTTTTTGTTCTCATTTGTTTAATCTAAGCACAATTAAGAAGGTTTTCCCTACCCTATCAGCTTGTATCTGTATTCAATTAAATATTTAAATGTTTATATCTTAATTTCCCTCTTGTAAAAACAACTTTCTGTGATAAAAGAAACGAAAAACACGAAATTATATAATTGAAAAGTCATATAACAGAAGAGGATAATGAGAGAATATAATAGAATATATTAAAAATAAATTAATTCGAAATTTAAAAGAAATTACACCACATAAAATAAATTTCATTCTATTACGATAAATATAATGCTGCTTATTAAATGAACACAATTTAATAAGAACATCACACACTCACACTCACAGACATATTATATACATATATATGTATATACTTGAAGTTGGTATAAAAGAGCAAAGTAGATACAAAGTGGTTTATTGCAAAATCTACGTTCAACCTTCGCTTAGGAATGTTATTGCAATTGACACGTAGGTACAAATATTAATATTAATTGTCCGAGCTGTATAATAGGTTGTAAGAAACAGGAACTTTCTATTTATAAGAATATATTTGTAATGCAGTAAATAATAATATAGTCTGACAATTAGTGTGGTACTTAGCTTCCTCGTGTCCTGTTTCGTGCACTTTAATAATTTAATGCTTTTTATAGCCCATTTTTTGTCAATTTTATTTAATTTTCCCCCATTTATCAAATCTCCCAAAATTGTTTCGATATTTTACATGAATGAATAGAATCAATTTTGCAAAATTGAAAGAGCAAAGACTGCTGAAATTAATCTGGGGATATCTGCAGTCTACTTACGATAAACTATAAATGTTTCATAAAAATCAGACAAGTACTTGTTATGCTACAGGTGTAATCTATATGGGACCAACAATGGCTAATTATGCATTCAATGGGCTAATTATGACCAACCATCACAATTTCATTAAAATCGGGCGTAATGTTTAAGATATGTTATGTTGGTTCGAAAATACATATTGAGCGTCAGACTGACAGACAGAAACGGAACAAAAAATGTTCCTTAATGACTGAAACGCAGTTCTGTCTTGGAATCGGAGGAAAAAAGTTTCGTTCTTCAGAACGATCACATAGTTTCCGTTACTTTTGGTAAGCTCGGAAGCAAAAAAGTTCAATTACTTTGAACACCGATATCAGAATTAAAATATAAGAATACAAGTATGCATATGTTTATAAAATTAGACAAGCAAAATCTGTCCGAAATACTTTCTTATAAACAAATAAATATTTACTAGGCCTAGTGTTTTCCATTTAATAGTTGTGTCGAGGTATCGTGGTATTAAGAAGTTATATCATAATTTACTATAAAAATTACTCCTTCCCGACGTGGATTCGAACCCGGCTTCTCACCATCCGCGTTTAAAGCAATTTTACTGGAGGAAGAGTTTTCCAGGAGGACTTAAATGGTTAGATTCGAATATGTATATGAATGCACCACATTTAAGAACTATTTTAATAAAAAAAAAAAAAAAACGTTTTCTAGATAGAGGTACAATTTTAAGAACATTTATGCCAAATGTAATCACTTTCGGGCCCAGTATTTAGGGAAATAGTTAGATTTTTTTATACTTTCATTGACATTCAAATTAAAAATTTTCTTTACTTCTTTTTGAAATCAGATTATTGTAAGAACCGTTTTGGAGGAAACAAATAAGCTTTTTACGGTTGGCAGGATTTAAAATTTAAAAAATAAAAACAAATGGATTACAATTTAATATAAGAAACCGAATGTTATTGAAATATGCACAATGGTTTAGGCTCCATTTCCTCTGCAACGATTACAGAATGCACAGATAATATTTAGTTATAAATATAATAAATATTATGCAGATTGCCTAAGGCCTCAACTCGCTTGTAATACGTTTAACATCTTGAGGCTGTATGAAAGCGAAAGTACAAATTCAAATGTAATTCAATAGAAAGGAAAATCCACAAGTGGAAAAATAATTCATATAATAAGCGATGAACTCTTAGCAATTGTACTCTTTATTTCGTGTATATAGAAAACTATGTATAAAAAATTTATTTTCTTTGGGTCTTTTAAGGGTTAAATAAAATTAGCTTCTTCCTCCTTTTCTTTAAAAGCTATATTTCGCCCAAACTAAGAGCTTCTTAAGGCTGGTAATACTTTCTATGTCATAAGTCTTATTGAAAATAAAAACAATTTTCGTCAGTTAAAAAAAAACAAAAAAAAACAAAAAAATCCCTTAATAATTAAAGAGTGGAAATTAATTAATTAAAAAAACTTCTAGGCTCCTGGATATTGACATAAGCAAACGTAAACATGGAGCTTTGGTTTAGTGATCAGCATGTATATGCTCTGTAAGGGTGTATTATAAAAACAGGGATAGTTCTGTATGCACTCAACATGCTTTTCAGAAAAATTTAAGTTTACCTCCACAGGCTCCAGCTGTGAGAAAAGAATTTGACCAGGACAAAAAGTAGAAAATAAATAATAAGTTAAAAAAAAACAAAAATAAAACAAAAAAAACCCTTTTTATTACATGCACTAAAAAAGAGGACTTATTTTAATAGCCCCACTACAAAGGATTACAGTATATGCATATGTGACTAGAGGTAAAAGTGTGGCGTACTCATAAGATTTTATAATTTGTTGACAGCGCCCCAAATTCTTCTTAATTTTTAAGAGAGTGCTATCCCTAAACTCCCAACCTTGAGGGTTGAAGGTTCATGACTTTACTAAATTTAAATAATATGTTTTATCTTAACTTTTAAATGAAATTGTGTGTAAGGAAAATCTCTTCCCACAAGATAGAAGTGTCCCCCTAGATAAGTGCAGTGCCGGATCTAGGCTTTTTCTCATGGGGGGCAAAAGCACATTTTGCCGCCCCTGCCGCATAGGGGCGGATCCAGCAATAGAATTTAGGGGGGACTTGGGGGGGTTACCCCCTTGCCAAGGGGGGTCCGGGGAATTTTTTACAATTAGGTTCACAAATGGTGAATTTTAGGCGTTTTGGAGAACCTTTTTTAGCTTAAAAGGGCAACTGTCAACAAATTCGGTTTTTTGCGAATATCTCACTTCCTGGCTCCGACACCAATCTAGGAGGTTATCTAAATGAAAAATAAAAAAATGTCCCACAAAAAAAGTATCACTAATTTTTTACATACAATCGACGGTTTACGGGAAGTATATTTATGAATATTTAGTATTTGTTGCCGCACCACTTTTACGAATATCTCGCTTCCTGGACTTCGCTCGGAGACAAATTAAGATTATTATCAAAAAGNTTATATATATATATATATATTAATCTGTGGCGCTTGGATCAGCCAAAAACGACTTAAACAACTATATAATATGTAATAGATGACTGGAGGTATGGCTTGTCGTTTATTTCAAGCTAACATCGTGTTATCAATATAAAAATGACACCCAATGTTAGTTATCGTACCTTGTCAAATGACTAATACGTTTTTTTCCAGGATTATATTATATCTAAATAATTAATTAATCAATCTTAATTTAAAATTTTTAACTTATTTAATATGCAAAGCTTTATGCGGGTACCACCATTTCCTCAAATGTGTCAATTTGTGTTATGATAAAATTAATAATAGTCCAGTCAATGAATGCTCAAAAAGGGGTGTAGAGGGAAATGGAAGGAACACAATTTTTGACTTTGGGACTTTGTTTGGACTAGTTAGGAGGTAAACATACTAAAAGTCCCCACTCCTAGGAGGTGAGCGGGGGGAGGGGGGGCACGTAGAAGGTCCCTAATTTCGGTTTTTCACTTATATCTCGGGAACTATGCGACCTAGCGATAAGACTATTCTATATAAAATTAAAGCTGACAAAATTTGCCACAAGATTGATTATATTAATTTTTTCGCTATCTCACATAGTTTTTGAGATATCCTAGCTCAAATGTCGCCAATTTTTAAAAAAATCATTTTTGCCTCAGGTTTGTTTCCTTATTTGACTAGCTAACTCTACGGCCCTTCATCCTACAAAATATTTATGAGGAAAAAAGTTATAAAGCATTAAATTTCCTTCAAGAATATGTATAATTTTACTATTTTATCTCTATCCGTTCAAANACCTTCTACGTGCCCCCCCTCCCCCCGCTCACCTCCTAGGAGTGGGGACTTTTAGTATGTTTACCTCCTAACTAGTCCAAACAAAGTCCCAAAGTCAAAAATTGTGTTCCTTCCATTTCCCTCTACAACTATTTGTTGACTGGACTATAAAGCTTACAGTAAAATAATTAAAGATATTATATTTCATTTATTGACCTCTGAAATCTTTTATAAGGTTATCACATTTTTCACTTAATAGCACTCTCGGAGACTTGTAGACGTGGTCTAAAAGAAAAATCACCTAAAAAGTTTTATTAATTGTATCCTCAAATATTTAAAAATTCGAGGTCCGTAGAATACTTTGGCTTCCGACCTTACCTAAAGCTTATTTTGAGCTTACATAATCATATGTTGCTTTGGGACATAATATATCTGCAGCATTAGGATCGCTTGATAAACGAATTTTTTTTTTACTCAATATAATCATTGGTCAGATAATAGAGAACATTTTAGGTCTCGTGTTTTCTGTATGTCTCTCTATCGGTCAAGAGTTTTTATTTTGATAAAATTTAAATGGTAAAATAAATTAGAGAATAAAGGCTCGTAAAAGTAAAACATCATTAAGTACGATATAATATGCCAGACTAATTGGCAGATTTATAAATATATTAACATAATAGAGGGGACTCGTGTTTTTATTTTACAATAAATAATATACAATAAGTCCGATCCGTAACGTCTGCGTGTGGGATTTCTATATTTTAATAATGTTCTTTCAACGTTATTTTTAAGTTTTAAAAACCAACAATTTCTCTGAACTAGCAGAGCAACCAATTACATGATACTACTCAATTAACTTGAGTTAAATTGAATATAAACTGATGAAATAAATAAAAACATAATAAAGCAAAATGTATGCTAGTTAATATTCAAAAGGCAACATTGAATACCTGATAAATGTTCACATAACTTCAGAGAAATATATTCTACATTTAAATAAAATTCAATAATTCAGTACAGTCTAAGGTCTAAGTTACATGATTAAAATTAAACATTGTTTGCATTTATAATTTAATTATTTTTTAATATCTAATATTTCCTTCTTTTTTCCAGGTAATTTCCGGAAATAGTTTTTCATATTGGATGTGGTATGAATTTATTTTTAGTTATATCTATATTATTTACATTATCCAGTTTGATTAGATATGAAAGCCTATAATCAACAATTCAATCAATCAAACATCATTGATGATTTCATGGTCATTATTATCACGAACTGTACAGAACGTGTCTATGTTCCACTAAATAGAAAAAATAACTTTACAAAAAAAAACCATGTTTTATTAGATATTACACGAATATCATTTGTGTAGGTAGCAAAATATCGAAGATGTTACATTTAATTTATTGTTTTTAAACTGGTGAATGAGAAATAAACCATGGTAATCTTAAGAGGAGACTTAGATGAGAGCTATTTAAGATCTTAGCAGCACTGATCCCGGCTTTATTTTTAATGAAAAATTATTTTTTATGTAAGAAGTATTATCACTAATACAGTCCAGGAGGTAGCGTGCAAAAAAAAAAAAAAATGTCTGACTAACATCAAGCTAGAATTTAAGTAAATGTTTTGGTGTCTTTTAGATTATGAGGTCGGCTAAGTTCATCTGCAGAACATAGCTTGACAATAGGTATATAATATATTTCATATATACTAGAGGGCTTCGCCCCCTACTCGCTTCGCTGGCCAACCCCCGAAAAGACATGGTAGCGGCCGACGTGGTATAAGAAGGAAAATAGTATAGTCGTGGAATATGTGAAGGGAAGTAGGATAGTGGCTGAGGTGTAGTGGGGGAAGCCCCAACTACTATCTAATTTCCTTTTCTCGTTGACATTATAATATACCTACTCTCTGTTCCGCCTTACAGGCTTTCCTCTTCTCGAACGAATATAATATCACCCTCACTCTGTCTACACGGTTAGTACTATGTCACACTCAAGGTCTCCCCCCCCCCCGGACTCAACCCTCTTCTAGGGGGTATCTCCTAACGCACTCTACTCTCAGTTAAGTATGTCACTCAATGGACTCGTTCGTTTACAAAACTTTTTTAATAATATAGATAGATATAGTTGTAGGTAATATGAAAGCAATTCTTTATATATTCTTAGATCCGATTTAACAATAATTGAGCAATCTTTATCTCTTCATAGCAGTATCGCTGTTGGTAAGATTTTAAATTTTAAGGTTACTTTTGCAAGAACATATATCAACTATGTAAAATTTAAAACACTTAGAGCCAACTATATTATACATCAAAACTAAATGTAGCCACTTAAAGAGCACCCAAAATTCCAGCTTTAAAGTTTATTATTGAATATTGGCACAAAACTAGGTATATGTATTGTTAATAGAAAATACTTGTAAAGATTTTATAATTAGAATCATAACTTAAGTGCAAGGTTAGGTCAAGACATTCAACATAAAAATACTGTAAGCACAAACATATTTATCCTTTTTCAATGTAATTTTAAAAATTATCTTAAGAATGTAAAATGTATTATGAAATCGAATTGTGAATTATGATGTTAAAAGTGCATTCTAAAGTAATTGATATTCAATGTACACACTTTCTAATATATAATGATTATATTAAATAGCGAAGAAGAGGTAACAAGAAATAAAACTGATAGTAATAATTCCTTTATAATTCTATGTTTCGTAACTAAAAAATATCTTTAAAAAAATTGCTTTTTAATAATTACTTTATAAAAAAACGTGCCATATTTCTCATGATATTAATATTTATTGAGTATCTGACAAATAAAACATTTTTAAGAAATAGCTTTTTGTTAAAATAATACATTGATTTGATCTTGGGGAAAGTGTTCAAAGTTAGCGTAGGATGAGCTTTATCCTTTCTCCTAGACCATTTTACCAAAGGGTTATTTTTAATATGAAATTAGATAAATAAGCATATTCAAAAAAAGAAAGTATAATACTAAGACCTAATGTTAAACGATTTTTAATATAAAATGAATTATTATTCTAACCACAGCTAAGATTTCACTTATTCTAAGAGAACGACATCTTCACTGATAAGCCTATGATCTGGTGCAATTATATTGCACCGGACGTCGTTCAATTATAATGCACGTAAAACGTTTAAATTCAATATTTTACTGAAATCCACGTTCTGATGGATTTAAAGGCTGAAGTAACACATCCACTGCTGGGATTCTTCATGAAGCGGACTTTACCGATGAACTTTAACTTCACTTATGACTTTCAATGATGTTAATCGAGAAGATTAACAATGTATTTTATGATGTAAAAATGTATTTTTCTTAACTTCCTCCCCCTCCCGTCACTCTCACTCTCTCTCTTTCTCTCTCTCTCTCTCTCTCTCTCTCTCTCTCTCTCTCTCCCTCTCTCTCTCTCACTCCCTCTCTCTCCCGCATATTCATTGTATGCTTTTACTAGCCATTATTATTTTCTAATATGTAGTTTGATTGTGTCCCCTGATTTTTTAATCTGTCAAAACTGTATAGATTTTTTACATGAATTGAAGTATCAAATTAGCAACAGTTTAACAGCGCGAACGGTTCAAATTAATCTGGGGAAAACTGGGGATAACTTTCGATGAACAATAACAGTTTCATACAAATCAGATAAGTTGTCTTGAAGCTAAAGGCCTGGCTGTGTATAAATGAATAAATGTATGTTTGGGAGCATGTGAAAGAGAAACAAATAGGTGCAGAAGGTTGGAACTTATATGGGACCAACAATGGGCTAATTATGATCTACCATCCAAATTTCATTAAAAGAGAACGTGCAGTTTTTAAAATATGTTGATTCGCAAAAATTGAGCGACAGACCGTCACGGAAGCGAAAATGTTCCTTAGTGTCTGGAACAGATTTCTGCCTTGGAATTTTCGAAATCGGAGACCTAAAAATCTTTCTTTTTTTATAACGATCACATAGCTTCCGTTAACTTCGGTAAGCTCGGAAGAAATAAATTCAAAATTTAAGTAACGATCGACTAACTTAATGCAATCACTAAATTATACATAAATTAATTTCAGACGTCACCAAAAGCAAGGACAATCTTCAGACAGTTATAAGTAGTCTTAATTACTATAATGTATAAAATAAATTCAAAGAATTTGTATAAAAAAAGTGCTATTTACTTTGTACAGAAAATGCTTTAAGCTGTCTACTTCCTTGACTGTAGCAAGGTCATAAAAACATGAAGTAGCATCTTAAATATTTGGATTTCATAGAATTTAAAGTATCCTTATAAGGTCACAATCCTATCAAAAGAACTTGTTTTATTAATTTTGATGTACAGGTCCTCAAATATATGTCAGGGTCATGTATCGTCAAAAAGTCCGTCACCCGTTTTCTTTTCATTTTATAGAAAGTGACATCATATAAAAATATGATGTTAATGCAATATGGACAAGAGAAAACAAAATGTCACGTTTCAAAGTCGTGCCATCATTAAACATAAATAAACTAGGCCCAACCATTATAAATTATAATAGTGACTTTTTGTCAAATGCCACTGGGTTTTATATATAATACGTAATTGCGTAGGATTAAATGAATTATTGGGTCCTAAATAAACAGAACTATTTCAAAATTATAGAAGATATCGTAAGAAATCTAAAAAAAAAAAAAAAGTTGTTATTTATTGCTTGAGCTTACCGAAGGTAACGGAAGCTTCTCTGACGAACGAAAATATTTTTTGTCTCCGATTTCAAAAATTCAAAGATAGAAATCCGTTTTAGACATGAGGGAACAATTTTGATTCCACATTGTTCTGTCTGCCCGTCACTCAATTTTTGTGATCCAACATATTTAAAAAACTACTCGTCTGATTTAAATTAATTTTGGGTTGTAGGTCACAATTAGCCCATTGTTGGTTTCATATAAGTTTCAACCTTCTGCGCCATTTGTTTCTTGGATACATGCGCACAAACAAACATTTATTTTCACTTATATGATCAAAAGAACTCATCTTTGATTTTTTTTTTTTTTTTTTTTAATGAAATTTGCTGTTTGTCGAAAGTAGGCCGTAAATAGCACTAGATTAATTTCAACCGTCTGGCAGGGGAAGTTCTCTTATCTTCGGGCAGTTATGTACCATGGAAACATTCTACCATCATAAATCAAAGGAAAAAAGAATTTCTACTCTGTGCTTATCGGAGCTTGGCAACACTGATTTAGCAACCTCACTTTACCAGCTATCAGTGTTATCAGCGATAGCAAATTTTTACTTTAATTAAGTATTTAAAGTAAGAGAACAACAAAGATGAATGAGGGGAAGATATTGGGTCTAAAGGTGGTTAGAGTTGTCAAATCGGAGCTTGGCAACACTGATTTCTGGTAAAGGAAGGTTGGCAACACTGATTTAGCAACCTCCCTTTACCAGCTATCAGTGTTATCAGCGATAGTTCATTTTTACTTAATTAAGTGATCAAACTAAAGGAACAACAAAGATAAATGAAGGGTGGATATTAAGTCTTAAGTTAATCTTCGACATGAAGTAGAACCCCCCCCCCCCCTTACTAATTATTTTCATTAATGTAACTCTATTTCTTACGCATATTGCCTCTGACTTTATGAAGACTGAAAGTTTCTTTGAAAATTAAACAAATTTCAATTTACGTAGATATTCCTAATTAATGATTAAAGATAAATAAACTGAGTCAAACAAAATAATGAAGTATGGCATAGCATAAGTAATTATTGTAAAAAATGTAATCAGGGAGTTTTCTACACTAAAGCCATAAAAAAAGGTATCATATAAATATTTTGAATAAAATTTATCTTCTAAATATCACTAACTAGTAGTTCTGTGAACAGTAGACCTCGCGACGTCAAAAATTGAAAAAATCCTTTATATACGTCGAATGACTTCAAGGATAATTCCTGCCAAATTCGAACAAGCATTCCTTCAAACTTTGAAAAAATTACTTTTAATTCGATGAAATCAAATTTAGTTTTGGCTTTTCAAATAGTCGGAGCGTTGGTTACATTTAGTTTACAAAATTAGGAGACAGATTAACCAACAAAATTACTAACTTATCAATAAATAGTAATTAATTAATTAACTATTAACTGATTATGGTATGGTCGTCAGAAATAGAATAATCTGTGCAAGTTTCAGCATGCTAGGTTC
>KZ651125.1:296542-306737 GCA_001010745.2 Gerris buenoi
GAGGTAAGAGGAACACACCTACAAAATTTCATGGTCGTAGGTCCAGTGGTTTCAGAGATATCGTGATGTGTCAGTGAGTCAGTCAGTGAGTGGTATTTGGATTTTATATATGTATATAGATATTAGAATTTAAGTAAAACGAACTTTTACTGTTTATAATACAAAGAATGTTAGAGTAAAGTTCTGGTAGTTTTACCATGATGGAACCTAAAAAAAAATTACGTATACTTAAAAGAGAAATGTTAAAAAAGGGATAAAGGAGAACTTCATGCTGTTTCGTAAACATAACTCGCTGCCTAGCTTGATGTATAATACAATTAGTTTTTCCTAGTAAACCTAAATTACTGCTCTGCGGATTCAAGTTTCAAGGACTAAATTAAAAACTAAATTTTAAGTTTTTTTTTTTTTAAATTTTAATCTAAGCTAGAGAGATGAAAATTAGAAACAAACAAATAAAAAAATCTTCTGTCCAGAATTAGATGAATTTATCTCTTCAAAAAAATATGTATACATTTTTTTATCATTCCTTAAAGTATGATATATGTACCTTTACCTATATTGATATAGTTCTGTGTTTGCACAGAAATTCGAATTATTTGTTTAAAAAAAAGGAAGTGGGGTTTCAACATTTTTTTTTTTTATGCATTTAGAGGCATTATTTTAAATTAATATCTCATAATGAGTATGTATAACATAATAATATAAGCATTGTGATGACTCGAAAATTATATTTTGAGATTTGATGGGTTCACACGTTTTATGAACCTCTGACTCCAAAAAAGTTGATTTAAAAAAAATGTCTCGTAGTATGTAGTCTGTGAAAGCGTGGAGCGTAAACTTATCTGATTTTGATGGAATTTGGCATACAGGAAAAATCATACTCTGAGACGAACTCGATAAATATATTTTAGCTCTTGTGGGAACGTTACCCTAAGGCCTGTTTCACACCGAAAGAATCAATTAATCTCTAAATCAATGAAAATTTGATATATCAAAATTCGGCGTAAGGGGTTTCTGTTAAAATGTAAACAAACTCTGTTTTTACATTCACACCGGCAAAATCCATTGATTTAAGTTGACTTATTGATTCGGCTAGCTAGAATCTTGAAGAATCTGATTTATCGTATCTGACTCACTAATTATATTAAAATGTAAACAAACTCTGTTTTTACCTTCAGACCGGAAGAATCAATTTCATTTAACCGTGATAGAAGCAAAATACAGACTGACATTTTTTACTTTCTCATATACATTTTAAGTAAAGAGAAAGTATTGCTATGTGGGCATAGAATTATTAATTACTATAAAAGTAAAGGAAAATGGTGCGATTTATGACGTTTTTAGGTTTCTGTACAAAGTAAAAAATAAACCTTATATAATGGCTGTCTGTCTGACTGTGTGTCAGTCTGTGTGTCTGTCTGTCTGTCCGTTGGCTTGCTTCAATTCTGGACTCATACCGTTTTTGGAGTAAATTTTTTCGGCAATAATGACTTGGATCTAACATACCTTAGTCGTTACATACACCATAAAGGTAAACTACCTACAAAATTCTATTGTAGTTTAAGAGAAATCATCAAGGTATTTTGATTTGTATACATTAAGATTCAAGTGTGTAATCATTCAAATGAAAAGCTTTGCTTAATTCACGACATATCTACTCAAAGGCTATTTAACGATCTATAAGTGTTAAGTATGCATTCATTAATTTAAGTAGTTGAGTTAGAGCTAACATTCACCAGAACCGTTACCTGTACAGATCAAGGTAGGATAGAATTTTGGGTTTTGAGAAAGTTTTTTTGTTTGGAAAGAACTGGAAGAAGTGTTTAAAGTAATTCACTAGTGAGGTATGGAAGCCTCATAGCTGTGGAGTGGGTTCACTCATATCAGCCTGGTCCAAACTTGTTACGACACTCACTAGTTCACCGCTACTACACTCTTAATATACAAGACAGACTAACGGATCAGGTTCTTTTAATCAGTTCATGATCTATATTGCTCAAGAGTTACGCCCTGATAAATCATAATAAAAACTTACAACCATATCTTCCTCCTATGTAATTGTTTATTCATCTTGCTATAACACATAAGTGGAGTTTGTTTATTTCTTTAAAATAGTTTGTCTGACGAATATTTCTTTTTTTATTAATCACTAATAAACGTCTTGACTAATGTTAAATTATATATTGAATAATAAACGTGAATTAGTCTATAACATATAAACTCATTTTCAGGAATACATTTCATGAGGATCAACACATTCATCTAAGACACTCTAAATTAGATTTTTATTATTCAATAAATTATTCTTCATTCTTTACATTTTTTTAATGTGTAAAACCAGTAACGTTTATCACTTTTATAAAACGTAATCATACATTTATACATAAGTCACAACTAACAAACTATTTTGCAAATTGAATCTGCTCCTTTCTCGGGAATATTATTACTTTGTCGGGATTATTACTAGGCAGATTGCTTAAGCATGAATAAAATGTATATGCTATAGCAATGGAAAACGCATTAAGGTTAATAGATAAAATTTAAATTATTAATAAGAGGATGCTACGAACCGAATAAAAGGACATTTAGGACATTGTGAATAAGATTTATTTGGAAAAATTAATACGAGTATATTGATGATTGATGATGACCAATAAAATTAGTCGAAACCGGTGTATTACACATTTTATAACAATAAACAAATTCTAGATATCGGAGCGTCTATGGAGGGCATCTTAAATAATAATAAAACTCTCCACAAAAATTCAAACTTTTATTAACCAAAGCCAGCCGCTTTCAGCCTTCATCAGGTCATCATTAGTGCCTAACCTGCCACTTTTGTTGAGGCTCGACGTGCCGGATTTATGTTTAGTTATGGGAGAGCGTCTATGGAGGTCATCTTAAAGAATAGTAAACTGTATCTCAACGTAAATTCAAACTTTTTATTTAACAAATACAGCCGCTTTCAGCCTTCATGAGGCCATCATCAGTGCTTAACGCTTAACCTGCAACGCTCGATGAGGCTCGACGGTATGTTACATATGGGAGGGTCTACGGAGCAGGTCATCTTAAGGAATAGTAAAAAAAGGAATCAAGATTAATTAATGGACACTTGTTTTTATAACTGACTGGATATAAGGAAGCAATAGCAACTTCACTTATGAATATGAAAGGCATATTCGGAGGAATTTGTTCTTGACAGCGATTTGAACCAAAAGCCTCAGTTATGAATAATATGAATAATTTAATAACCTAATATATCTTAATTATTGAAATACTATAGTAAATAAAACTCAATGAGTATAAAGTTCAAGTTCAAGTGAAGTATAAAGAATTTATTTCCCACTTCTAGTTATATTCAAATGAGTAAGTTCAACAATATCTATCCTTGGGTGATTAGGTTCCTAATCAAGGTTCTGCTAGGTAGTTAACTCACACACTAGCCTCGTGGTAACGTGGCTAGTGTGTGAGCATCCAGTAAGTTACCTGGTAAGTATGTACTGCTAGGTAGTTAACTATCCTGCTACTTGGGCGGTAGACACAGTGCTATCGACGGAGTTATTATTGCTTCTATTTTGGTGCGAGTTAGTATTTATGTAGCGAGGTAGCGAGGGGAAGTAGGATCAATCGCCACTCCAGTATCTCTTTGATTGTTCTACCTTCGAATCAACATCAAAACTACAAGCATTTTGTCACAGCAAAATTACAAGACATTGCTAGGACAAAGCTTTGTCATATAGCAATTTCCCTTTTAATTTGATTGCTGTAATCATTGTATCTAATGTTTCATAAAAGTTCAATATTAGTAATCCGGTTTTCAACACTTGGACAGTAAACTGTTTCCTTTGAATAACTTTACTATCGGATCGTAAAATATCCCCATCAAAAGCATCATTACTTTCATTCCTATTAGTTACCGGTCTAATACAACAATTTTAAATGCTAATTAACTTATGAACATTTAATTATTGAGGATAACTTACAAGATTGACATAAATTTACAATTACATTATAAGGAATTCCACGTAAGTCGTCCGTAGAGGTCCAACATATCACAATGGGTAATACAACGAAAGAAATGTTCAAAAGGCGGAATACCAATTAGTTCCTCGACAACTAAATTATTTTGAAAAATATATATAATAAATTAATACATATATATCTTCTAATAAGGATTCATCTTTTACCCCTTCCATGATTTTGCCTCAAGTCTCAAGAGATACAATACAGGGTATTTATAAATTGCTTCCGAGCTTACCGTAGATAGCGAAAGTTGTGTGATCGTTCTGAAAAACTAAAATTTGTTGTCTCCGATTTAAAAAATTCTAACACAGATTCAGACATAGGAAAACACTTTTGGTTAGTTTGTCACTCAATTTGTATAAACCAACATATAATATTTTAATGAAATTTGGATGAGACCGTAATTGGCCCATTGTTTGTACCATATAAGCTTCAACCTTCTGGTCTATTTGTTTCTCTTCTTCATGCACAGAAACATACATTTATTTACTCCACCTAAAGTTCTCCACTGTTTTTTATGAAATTGGGACGGTTAGTTAAAAGTAGCCAGCAGATAGCCCCAGATATATTTGAACCGTCTGCGCTCTTTAAAGTTTGCTAAATTAATGCTTAAATTCATGTAAAAATACAAAACAATGTTTTTTTTATAGAGGTAATCAATTAAATAAATTAGACAATATTGCTTTTCGTCATTCATCAATAAAATACGTGATAGGATGCGAAGAAGCTATGCGCCACACTAATTGACACACTATTTGTACTTTCTCATATAAAGAGAAAGTATTGTGATGGCGCAAAAATTCGATTTTGATGGATTTACTCGTTTTGAAGTCCCCTGAGTCCAAAAAAGAGGTTTTTAAAAAATGTGTCTCGTCTGTCTGTTCATACGCCTGGAGCCTCAACTACTGGGCAGATTTTGACGAAATTTGGCATACATGTTCAGAAAAATCATACCCCGAGGCAAAATCGAGGAATAAATTTTAACTCCAAATTTAGGGGTGCTGCCCCCCCATTTAATAACCTAATATATCTTAATTATTGAAATACTATAGTAAATAAAACTCAATGAGTATAAAGTTCATCGGTGAATAGTAAAAAAAATAAAACGTAATAACTAATGTTTAAGGCATACCAGTTTCGGTCACTTAGTGTCAAAAGCAGAGTTCAGTTTGTCATAAACAGTCCTCATCAGTGAACACGAAAGCGGACTGTACTAAGCAATATCTATTGAATTTATTTCCCACTTCTAGTTATATTCAAATGAGTAAGTTCAACAATATCTATCCTTGGGTGATTAGGTTCCTAATCAAGGTTCTGCTAGGTAGTTAACTCACACACTAGCCTCGTGGTAACGTGGCTAGTGTGTGAGCATCCAGTAAGTTACCTGGTAAGTATGTACTGCTAGGTAGTTAACTATCCTGCTACTTGGGCGGTAGACACAGTGCTATCGACGGAGTTATTATTGCTTCTATTTTGGTGCGAGTTAGTATTTATGTAGCGAGGTAGCGAGGGGAAGTAGGATCAATCGCCACTCCAGTATCTCTTTGATTGTTCTACCTTCGAATCAACATCAAAACTACAAGCATTTTGTCACAGCAAAATTACAAGACATTGCTAGGACAAAGCTTTGTCATATAGCAATTTCCCTTTTAATTTGATTGCTGTAATCATTGTATCTAATGTTTCATAAAAGTTCAATATTAGTAATCCGGTTTTCAACACTTGGACAGTAAACTGTTTCCTNCAAAATGTGTGGTCTGCTGGGCCATAGAAAAAATAAGATTAGCAATTCGATCTGATGTACTGGAAATCCAAGATGGCGGCTAATTCATGTCACTCGAAAAAAAATATTTTTTAAAAATTTTTAGTGGGGTATCAAATGAAAGGTATTGAAGAGTAGATGACAAAAATATATAACACTTGTGATTAATATTTCATATTCCCCGCCATTTTGTCAAAAAGTAGATTACAAATATATATACCACTTAGGGTTAGTGTTTCATTTTCGGCGCCATTTTGTCAAAAAACATCGAAATTTTTTGTGTGTCCCCCTCCCCTCCTCTCCCTTACTAATTTTTTTTCACAATACCAACGAAACCATTTTTACGTGAGACTTCACGCCTTATCAATTTATTTAATGCCATATTGTACATTTATCGCTAACTAAATACTTTTATAGATATAAAATTACTGTCTTTTTTTTAAATAGGTGTAAAGTGTAAAGGAAACGAATAAAGGCATAACATATTTCTATTTTAAATATAGCAGTACTTGCTATCCTTGAAAGATTACGTTACAAATTCCTAATTACTGTCATTCCTATTAGTTACCGGTTTAATTTAACATCAACATTTAAATGCAAAAGCAGTTATAAATGTTTACATGTAGGAAAATCAACTTAAAACATTGACTTACACAATTTTGAAGTTTATCTATAACTTTACCTTCTAATTATTTTGAATTTATGTTTTAACTAATAAGAAAGACAATAACTATAATGGAAGAATTCCAATTGCTAATTGTAAATTTAAAGACTATTAACTAGAATACCAACAATTAATCCACTGGAATATATAGCATACGTCATATTAAAATATTAGGTACTTACGGTTTGGTAGATCAAAAACTTTTTTTTTTAATTTACTTTTTTCAGAGTAAGTCTTGTTAACTAGCTGAACACTAGAACTTTGTGTAAATAATCAAAATTCGAAATCCAAAGCTTAATAAGTAAGAGATAACCGATTATCCTGCTTATGACGGAATAGTATAATCAGCCAACTAAGAATAATTGTTCGCAGTAACGGTAAAGTGAAAGTCAAAAACCTAAGAGACTATTTTCAAAGTTAATTTAAGATGTCATAACATAACGTCTGCTGAAGACCTATAACCTCACTAATTGTACACAATACACACCTACATTCATACATTGACAATTGAGAAAAACTATAGAACTCGTTTAAAACTATGGAAATAATAATAATAATATTTATTTCCACCAAGAATTTTTATTGAATTACAAAAAAATAAAAATTCATTTTTACGATTTTGGTAGTATTTATACTACAGAAAGATTACATTTTAATTTAAATCAAATTATAATTATTATTAACTACGGGAAACAGACAGAGAAAAACAACCTCCTGCGCCGGGGTTTGAACCCGGGCCTCTGTATTTCCAGTACAGTGCTCTTACCAGCTAAGCTACGCGGGAGTATGGTTTCCCCTGACGTTATAGATACCTTAACCCGATTTTAAAGCTTTCAATTTTCCACTAANCTTGAGTATGACCTTTAAGGTCATTCCAAGGCCGAAATTGTTTCTCCAATGAGAACCTACAATTTGTATTGCAGATTGCAAAATAACCAACATTTTCCCTTCAACAGCAGCCTTGACCACGGCCTACAACACGTCCTTGACTATAATCTTCATGGTCATTTTAACCCTTTCCCCCTCCCTTTTTTATAAATTTATTTGTAGTAAAAAGTACTTTTATTCAAATAGTTTTGGAACGGAGTTCCTTATGGCACGTTCTGGGCCCGGGAGTGAATCCGAAAAAAAACGACCAAAATCACCGTCACGCAAAATCCGTCACGAAATCTACCGATAATGGCGATAACTTGTGTAAAAGTTGACCGATTTAGTTGAAATTTGGTACACATGTTCATTTTACCAATGCCCAGGACAAGTTCATTGGACTGAAAAGTGTAAGGAACTTCGTTCCTACCGGTGTTCCCACGACACCACACGTATATTTTTTTTATTGAAGGTCGACCACGTCCTTAACCATGATCAGAAAAAAGACCATGAAGAAAAAAATTGATTAAAAGTACTTAAACAAATAAATTAAAAAAAAAAGTGAGGGGGGAAAGGTTAAAATGAACATGAAGGTCATAGTGAAAGATGTTGTGTAGGCCGTGGTCAAGGCCACTGTTGAAGGGAAAAATTTGGTTGTTTCACCATCTGCAATACGAATTAAAGGTTTCTTATTGGAAAAACAATATTGACCTTGGAATGACCTTAAAGGTCTTGCTCAAGGACATGGTCAAGGTCATATATTACATAAAATTTCCTGCTCTTTTCAAATCCGCAATAAAAAATGGGGGTTCCCATTTATAATAACAAATTTGACCTTCAAATAACCTTGAAGGGCAAGGTTAAGGTCAAAACCAAGGTTACCATTGAATAGCTAAGGAAAAATGCTGAAACTTTTGTCTGAAATTTTTTTTAAAAAAATGCATTTCTGAAGTTATTCAGGGGTTTCTATACTTTTGTGCCACCCTGTATAAGAAATAAAATTAGTGAAAGAGCAATTACAAAGAAACGATAAATATGAATATTATAAAAAACAAATTATTTAATCTATTGTTGTTTGATAAAGTCCAAGAGGTATTAAGAGATGCCAGTTTTAAATGAATTGTACGTTTTTATAGATTGAATTAATAACGGAAGTTGATTAAAATAAATAGCAAAAAGGTATGAAGATGATTTGTTGGTCCTATATAAGTTTTAACCTTCTGCGCTCATTTGTTTCTCTACCACATGCTCACAACACAAACATACACATTTATTTTACACCTATAGCTTCAAAAGTACTTATCTGATTTGTATGAAACATTTATAGTTTATCAAAAGTAACCCGTAGATAGCCCCAGATTTTTTCCCCTTTGGGACTTCTTGTATCGTTAGATGCGTATTTAAATAAACTTCATTTTAGGATTTTTTAATATAAAATCGTCAGAACCGTTTTCAATAAATAAAAGGTATATTGACATTTACGCCAACTTTTATCAAAATCGACCTAGTAGTTTATAATACACAAACTGCAGACAAACTTTTTTTTAAAAAAACAAAACAAAAAAAAAACCTTTTAGAACCTCAAAAACGTGTAAATCCAAAGCAATTTCACAATAGAATTTTTGAGTTATTACAATAGTCTTTATACATACCTACAACGTAACTTTATGCAGAGCAAAGACGGAGGGGGAAGGGGTGATTTAATAACCTGTAATAATAATATTAGTTACTTGAATCTTGGTGATGATCTGAAATAATTGATTTGAAATCCTACAGAGGTAAGACAAATTATTTAGTAGTAGATGTTAGATGTGTAAAGCCGCCAATCCGTTAATCGGGAAGTCAAAAAACGTTGAAAAAAAAAAAAAAAAAAAAAAAAAAAATGATACAGATAATAAAAATTATAGTTGATTCATTAATTTTACATTTAAAAAAATCAACATTAAATTAAATTACTCTAAAATTATAATGTATTCAACGCCCTTCAAGGCAAAATATATTGTGTAGATTATAAAATGTTTCGAGAAATGAGCTGTAATAAACCGCAAGGTGAATTCTTGTATGGAATTATTTGTATGCATTATACATACTTGTATAAATACAACAGTTACAGTCTTTAACCGGATAAATGAAAAGTGTTACACAATAGCATCATTCTCCATGAACTGTTCAGTGTTTTTTAATTAATTTACTTTTAATTAGATAACATGTAACATTCTTTTTATACCTCCCTGTAATCTTTATTTCAATCAAAATAATTGGTTTTATCCAAAATACTCTTGGATTATTTCGTATTAACAAATAAGTTTGAAATAATAAAGGAATATTTAAAATAACATAGATTCTCCCATATCTATTTAATAACTATTTTACAGATGTATGATAGGTATGGGATCGTATACGAAGGTCATTTTTGGACGAACAAAACTTTGATATATCACGCCAAATTTTGATATTTTTGACAAAAAGACATGATCAATTAACAGACAATGACAATTTAACCACTGTCCACAATTGTTATATATTTGTGCAATCTAATCTTCAATCGCTTTCTTTTGATACCATTCAAAATTTAAGAATTTGTTTCCCACGTGACAGGAATTATCCTCTATTTTGAATTACCAGTAAATCAGATCAAATTGGTATTCTTATCAATATTTATATTTTTATTTTTTTTTTCTATGGCCCAGCAGACCGCACATTTAGTATTTAGCAGGAATATAAGTTTTAGGAGGAGGACACATAACTTTTTCATGTTCTTTTTTTGACAAAAAAGGCATGATTAAACACTTTTCATAAGTTTAATAAAGATAAACAATATATTTTTGTAATCTACTCTTTAATAACTTTTATTTGATCCCCACTCTATTCTTATTATT
>KZ651125.1:328782-360346 GCA_001010745.2 Gerris buenoi
ACCCATTTGTTGTTATAACAACGAAAGGAAAAATTTTAAAGCTTCAAATTCAAAAATTAACTTAATCGGATCATGTATTTCCCGGGATAAAATACTTAAGTCAAATTAAAATGAAATAAAATTTACGAAGATAAAACAATTTAAGACAGCTCAAACAATCTCTTACACACACACATGTATAAAATTAAATTGGTTTGGAGTTAAATTTTAATAACTTTGTTCTTAAAATTACTTATCAATCCAAACTAAAATTAACAAAGGTAAGTTATATTTATATTACAATGATAAAATACTATTTTAAATTAGTGAGGTATTCTTCACGGTTGTTTTTTCACGGGTGTCAACTTCAGTCAAATAAATTTAACAAAGATAAAACAATTCGTTCTCAACTCAAACAATCTTTCTTACTATCATATATTTCTAATTAAATTGGTTAATTATAAATTGATTAAAATAGACTTTAAATTAGAGTAGGGCTTCCTATTTAGTAACTTATACTCAATCCATTTCACCATCAAAAAAATGTCATCATCAAAATATTTACAATAATAGGTTTTAGCATAAAATTATTATACGAAATAGGAAGTGAGAAAGTTATGTTACACACTAATTGTGTTCATTGCTAATACTTATTGTAAATAAATATATTATTATTATAATTGGAAGACTATCAATTAGAAGTATTCTTAATTTTATTTAATGCTGTCAAACTTCACACATTATTGTTTATTCCCAATAATAATATTTCAATTTCAAGCATAAATTCTTAATTAATAAAGTAATTTTCAGCAATTTTTTGTTAATCAAAATTACATGCACTCGACGTGTTAAGAAATACCAAATCTCACCCGAGAAACATCGTGCCCAGTTTGAGATAATTTCAAAACAAACTTACTAAAAAGGTGTTACAATTGAAACGATTCTTGGCTAATTCCAGTTAGAATTCCTTCATTAGTAGATTGAATATTTATTTGTACTTCTTTTTTTTCTCGTTTTGCAGTTACTTCTGTTTTTAACAACTTTAGAGGATTGTGAAAGGTCGGACTATAAACAATAGCCTTCACGTCTTCTCAATTCCATCTGACTAAAAGCAAAAGAGGAAAACACAGAGTGTATGCAATTTTACAAAACAAGCGATCGATTGTGCCCGACTGTGAAATTTATTAGAGAAAACGTTAGGTTCACTGGACATGGGGTTGGACACCGTAATTTAACACCCATCTAACGTAATTCTTTCCTTCCATTGTATCTAAGCCTCCATCCATACTATTCCCAGTTCCGTCCTTCTCAATTTGTCTCTTTAACATACTATTTATGTGGTCTACGAAGCTCATTCAGATATGTTTAAATAAATTGGTAAGGCGTGAAGTCTCACGTAAAAAGGGTTTCGTTGGTATTGTGAAACAAAATTAGTAAGGGGGAGGGGGGGCACAAAAAATTACGATGTTTTTTGACAAAATGGCGCCGAAAATGAAACACTAACCCTAAGTGGTATATATATTTGTAATCTACTCTTCAATACCTTTCATTTGATACCCCACTTCAAAATTAGTAAGGGGTAGGAGGGGGGGGGGATTAATAATTTTTTGAAAATGGCGGGGAAAATGAAATATTTCCCACAAGTGTTATATATTTTTGTCATCTACTCTTCAATACCTTTCATTTGATACCTNCACTAAGCCCATTTTTATGAAATTTGGAATATCGGTTTTGAAAAATCATTCCCCACAGTGAAAAATCTAGCTCCTAAGACATTGAGGAAAATAAATCGAGTTAAAAAAGTACTCTGTAGAAGATATATTATATTGGTGGAAGATATAAATATAATTGAAAATACATGAGGTATTACGGATTTTAAAGCAGTTGCCATGCAGTGGTAATACCTCTGTGAGAAAGTTTTTTCGACTTTTTGGAATCAATTTTCCTTAAAGTACAATTTTTAATTTCCTGTTAAAAAAAAAAAATAATAATAATAATAATAACTTTAACTAATCCTAATACACCTCTCAGCTATAAAATATCCCAATATAATAAATCCATACTTTTATCCTTACTTTAAAATGCTATAACACATCTATATGTTCTTTTATCTGGAGTTATTTTACAAAGACACTTTAGATAACTAATCATGAATGACACTAAACAAACCTAATTAAACGATGAACGAAGTATTCTTACTCACGTACTTCGATGTATTCAAAAAATCTAAAATCATAATAAAAGACGAATGGTACTTCTTTAGATTGTTACTCCCCTATGCTTTTTTAGAATATAAAATAATTAGACTAAAAACAACTATTAAAACAAAGGGATGTTTAGTCCAATGCACTTAGGGATAAAGGAATATCACAATTCCGTTTTTATAACGGCAGTAACAGTCTAAAGAAGAACATTCCGTACACGTTATTTAGATTCTTACTTCTTCTGTTTCATTCACAAGGGGAGTAAAAATCTAAATAATACCACTTTTAAAAACTGTTATGATTCTCATACTCACCTAAATTGTTTCCGTGAGCAAAATTTGGGGAAGATTGAAAGACGGGAAGTGGTTCAAAATTGGGGTAATCGGTATGCGATGAAACTTACAAAGCAAAGTAGTATAAGACCAGTAATAATAATAAAAAGTGCCAGACGACCAATAGATGATTTAATATTCATGTATTAATGTAACATCAATAAATAAACACCACAAAAAATACCTGACATAAATACCTGAAAGTAGAAAATTTAAAAGACGTGTAACCTAGAACATGATGTCATAGACAATTGTTTATAAAACCTCTTTAGATTGTACAGTTAACCTAACCTATATAGGCTAACCTTTATAGGCAATTTCATATGTTGATTCATTTATAATGATTTGAAACAGGTACCTTATCATAAAAAAAAAATAAAAAAAACGAAACTATAAGGGTTTCTTTTTTTTTTTGGTTTTACCAACGAAACCCTAAAAAAGGAAAGAAAAATCCACAAAATAAATCATCTTGGAAAAACAATATTTTAATTATGAATTTCATTCCATTTGACTAATTACGAAAATATTGAAAAGAAAAATTATCTACCAACTGGTATGGCGCATAGCTTTCACCACTAGACAAAATAATCACATAGTTATAATAATATAAAGTATAATAAGTGTACGACGACAATAGATAAAATTATATGAAGGAAAAAATAAAATGTATTTTGTTTTAAGTTATTCTTACTTTCTTATATTGTATAATACTTAGTATTATACAAAGAAAAAAGTATTGTGATAACGTGAATATTTGATTTGGATAGATTTACACGTTTTTAGGTCAAATGAGTCCATGAAAAAGTAGTTTTTAAAAAAAGATCTGTAAGTCTGTAAGTGTAAAAAAAGTCTGATAGCAGTCTGTCCAAACGCGTGTAGCCTATCCCACTAAGCCCATTTTTATGAAATTTGGAATATCGGTTTTGAAAAATCATTCCCCACAGTGAAAAATCTAGCTCCTAAGACATTGAGGAAAATAAATCGAGTTAAAAAAGTACTCTGTAGAAGATATATTATATTGGTGGAAGATATAAATATAATTGAAAATACATGAGGTATTACGGATTTTAAAGCAGTTGCCATGCAGTGGTAATACCTCTGTGAGAAAGTTTTTTCGATTTTTTGACCGACTTTTTGGAATCAATTTTCCTTAAAGTACAATTTTTAATTTCCTGTTAAAAAAAAAAAAATAATAATAATAATAATAATAACTTTAACTAATCCTAATACACCTCTCAGCTATAAAATATCCCAATATAATAAATCCATACTTTTATCCTTACTTTAAAATGCTATAACACATCTATATGTTCTTTTATCTGGAGTTATTTTACAAAGACACTTTAGATAACTAATCATGAATGACACTAAACAAACCTAATTAAACGATGAACGAAGTATTCTTACTCACGTACTTCGATGTATTCAAAAAATCTAAAATCATAATAAAAGACGAATGGTACTTCTTTAGATTGTTACTCCCCTATGCTTTTTTAGAATATAAAATAATTAGACTAAAAACAACTATTAAAACAAAGGGATGTTTAGTCCAATGCACTTAGGGATAAAGGAATATCACAATTCCGTTTTTATAACGGCAGTAACAGTCTAAAGAAGAACATTCCGTACACGTTATTTAGATTCTTACTTCTTCTGTTTCATTCACAAGGGGAGTAAAAATCTAAATAATACCACTTTTAAAAACTGTTATGATTCTCATACTCACCTAAATTGTTTCCGTGAGCAAAATTTGGGGAAGATTGAAAGACGGGAAGTGGTTCAAAATTGGGGTAATCGGTATGCGATGAAACTTACAAAGCAAAGTAGTATAAGACCAGTAATAATAATAAAAAGTGCCAGACGACCAATAGATGATTTAATATTCATGTATTAATGTAACATCAATAAATAAACACCACAAAAAATACCTGACATAAATACCTGAAAGTAGAAAATTTAAAAGACGTGTAACCTAGAACATGATGTCATAGACAATTGTTTATAAAACCTCTTTAGATTGTACAGTTAACCTAACCTATATAGGCTAACCTTTATAGGCAATTTCATATGTTGATTCATTTATAATGATTTGAAACAGGTACCTTATCATAAAAAAAAAATAAAAAAATAAAAAATCAGATTCAGGAACAAAAAAAAAAAAAAAGAAATGATCGTATATAAACTTATATGAATTGATACTTCAAAATCTATTTGTACTTCAGAATTAATATAGCAGAAGTATGCAAATATAATATAATTTATTTTGATTAGCATGAATATACTTCCCATTTAGGATAATTTCAAAATCATACACCTAACATTGAATCTTATTCAAATAACTATTATGATCGAAGTTAAGGTTACAGCAAATAGACAGCAGCTAGATTTCTGTAAGAACTAAATACTAGTTTTAACATTATATGTATTAAAATTCAGGAAGAAAGCTGTCCGTATAATTATTTAGAATTAAATTTCTATACATAGATAATCTGCAGAATGAGGACATTCATCAAATATGAACACTTCAATACGGAAGAGAAATTATATTATTTTGTCTAAAGAACTATTAGACAAAGATTCAACATCCATACTGCATATAAAAGGGTTAGCATTCCTTTTATATGCAGTAGCCCTTTAACCTGTTACACATTTATGTCCCTCATAAATTAAACTGATTTATTTTTATTAGTTTACGTCATAAGTAAGGTAAAAGTAAACAGCGTATACCAATTTATTTAACTAGTAGCAGTTATTGTTATTCACTACGCAATCCATCACCGTATACTGATTTATTTTTATTAGTTTACGTCATAAGTAAGGTAAAAGTAAACAGCGTATACCAATTTATTTAACTAGTAGCAGTTATTGTTATTCACTACGCAATCCATCACCGTATACTGATTTATTTTTATTAGTTTACGTCATAAGTAAGGTAAAAGTAAACAGCGTATACCAATTTATTTAACTAGTAGCAGTTATTGTTATTCACTACGCAATCCATCACCGTATACTGATTTATTTTTATTAGTTTACGTCATAAGTAAGGTAAAAGTAAACAGCGTATACCAATTTATTTAACTAGTAGCAGTTATTGTTATTCACTACGCAATCCATCACCGTATACTGATTTATTTTTATTAGTTTACGTCATAAGTAAGGTAAAAGTAAACAGCGTATACCAATTTATTTAACTAGTAGCAGTTATTGTTATTCACTACGCAATCCATCACCGTATACTGATTTATTTTTATTAGTTTACGTCATAAGTAAGGTAAAAGTAAACAGCGTATACCAATTTATTTAACTAGTAGCAGTTATTGTTATTCACTACGCAATCCATCACCGTATACTGATTTATTTTTATTAGTTTACGTCATAAGTAAGGTAAAAGTAAACAGCGTATACCAATTTATTTAACTAGTAGCAGTTATTGTTATTCACTACGCAATCCATCACCGTATACTGATTTATTTTTATTAGTTTACGTCATAAGTAAGGTAAAAGTAAACAGCGTATACCAATTTATTTAACTAGTAGCAGTTATTGTTATTCACTACGCAATCCATCACCGTATACTGATTTATTTTTATTAGTTTACGTCATAAGTAAGGTAAAAGTAAACAGCGTATACCAATTTATTTAACTAGTAGCAGTTATTGTTATTCACTACGCAATCCATCACCGTATACTGATTTATTTTTATTAGTTTACGTCATAAGTAAGGTAAAAGTAAACAGCGTATACCAATTTATTTAACTAGTAGCAGTTATTGTTATTCACTACGCAATCCATCACCGTATACTGATTTATTTTTATTAGTTTACGTCATAAGTAAGGTAAAAGTAAACAGCGTATACCAATTTATTTAACTAGTAGCAGTTATTGTTATTCACTACGCAATCCATCACCGTATACTGATTTATTTTTATTAGTTTACGTCATAAGTAAGGTAAAAGTAAACAGCGTATACCAATTTATTTAACTAGTAGCAGTTATTGTTATTCACTACGCAATCCATCACCGTATACTGATTTATTTTTATTAGTTTACGTCATAAGTAAGGTAAAAGTAAACAGCGTATACCAATTTATTTAACTAGTAGCAGTTATTGTTATTCACTACGCAATCCATCACCGTATACTGATTNTTTTTTTTTTTTTTTTTTTTTTTTTCTGTGATTGACTTGAAAAATGATCAGTACACTTTCTATGACAGTTATCAAAACCGGTCTATGTATTTTATTTATTATTTATGACAGTACATTGATTAATTGAACTATTAATAGTGTTTGTTATTTACTTTACTTGTTTGCCTTCATTATAAATAAATAGTAGTTTTCCTCAAACCAGTGATGCAGATTACCTTTATACGCAGATTACTATAGATACAAGATATTAATTTGGTTATTATTATAATAGAACAGAGAAAAAATTCCGTCGCCGGAAAACGCACCTCGGTTTACGCTGTAGTGCCCCTAACCATTGAGCTTTAGAGAAGGCATTTCCAACATTGTTAACTTAGCTTTCAGCTATTGTATTTATTAACGACAATCTTAGAATACGGCAAAGTAAAAATTTTATTAAAAATACCAAAATAGAAATAATAATGCCTCATGTTCATAAATGTATTTATTTCTTCACAATATAGTTGTATTTCCTGGATAATGACCTACGATTCAGTAAGCTAATTGTATGAGTTTACAAAGCCCAGTATCCGAAAGGGTTTGTCAGAAGAAAGAAAACTTAGGACATGCGCATATTTATCTGATCCTTCGTGTTTCTTTTTACATTTAACGGGTGAACGCATTCAAATCAATAAGAACTTTTTACAGTAACAATCTATACGTCTCACGGAACAAGTCTCAAAGGTAAAAATTTGATGCGGAAGAGATAAGAACAATCTTTTGTAGTCATGACCTAGACAATACAGTCAGCGCCAGACTGACAACTAACAGAAATCTAAAGTAATTACCTCTAAGGTCTATCTTACTGCTCAAGACAGACATTTTCGTGGACTTTTCAGGAGTTTATTAAATGAGAGGTAATTCTTAAAGGTTTTTATTGGACTTTTAGTTGTGACTTAAAATGCGAATTATTGGTGAATCAATTAGAATTCTTCTTGCCACACTAGAGATCACATCTTCGATGTTCTTAACAAACTTCTTATAATCATTATCATTATGGCAGTGAATCTCTTATTGTTCTTATTAGACTCTTAGTCTTTGCTTAAATGGTTAATCGTTTTATGTTTTTAATAATTAATATTTTTGCTTAACACAAGATAAGGGTATTACAAAAAATCTAGGTTCTGAGATATTGATAAAGAGTAAGGCCTGTTTCACAAGGTCATGGCTACTGAATGCGACACTGCCGGAACAAAGAATTCTCATTCGATTGTGCATTCAAAATGGCTGGCAGTGGCACGCGGTACTAACTTCCGTGGCTCTTCGGTGGCTCGGTCTTTACACCGAGTGTCCCGGCCACTGAATCTCGAGCCACCAGCTACTGGAAGATGGTACGGTCGCTCATTAACCATTAGGTTTTACTTTTGCACTCCTTTTCAAGAGGTAAAGAATTGTTTTTAACCTAAAAATCTTAATCCGAAATTTCTGACTTTTGGTTTTTATCTCAATGTCTTTGGAACGCATAACTCCCACGTCCCACAGTTTGTAAGCTATAGAGATTAAACATACTATAAAAATCCATCCTTACATACCCGCAAAATCATGCATCTATGAAGTAATTATTAACTAATTTTGTGGAGTCAGCAAAAATTCGTAAAAATTGATTTTTTTTTTTTTTCTTTCGATTGCGCATCCCTTAGAATTCCGTTTTGATATCTGCCACCATTTTAAAAATATCGACTTAAATTATATACACGATACGCTTTTTGGTTGTCCTGCTATATAAATCCTAAGTTAATTGCTTCCGAGCTAACCGAAGGTAACAACATACATCGTTCTTGAGAACGAACATTCTTTATACTTCTCCGACTTCAAAAATTCCAAGACAGAAAATCGTTTCAGATATCACGGAACTTTTTTTTTTTTTTCTTTTTTTTTTCTTATAAATCATAAAATGTCGACTTAAGACATCCGGAAATAATTAAGGATCTTTTATCATCCACCAAAACTTCGTTGAACAACATATTAAATGCCCTACTTTCTAATCTCTTAGCACATATAGAATGAACCCACAATCTCCAAGCCTTGCCGGATTACGATGGTCGCTGTGTCAAAATTCCGGCCATTGAATGGGGGACACCGAGTGTCCCCAGTGAATAGGGCATGCATCTAATTTATCTTAAAATCCAAAACTAAAAGTAAACAATCATGTGTTAATATAACAAGTTTTTTTAAATATGCATAAAATAAATAAACAAATTAGTTATTATGAAATTTAAATTTAGCATCCCTATAAAGAATGAAAACGTTTTATTTGAGTCGGACCATTTTTTAAAATTTTATTCGACGGATCAATTTTATAGTTTGTTTAAAATAGGTCTTAAAAAGAAATTACGATAAATTAATTTAAATATCACGCTATAAATAGCTTATACACTTTTATTAACTTTTGACTGCACGGGAAAATCACATAAATGTGGAGGGGAGCCAATGAGAGCGCTGGGTTTATTCGAGAAGGTCGGGCCAACTTGGTAAATAAAATATCACTGGCTTCACCCCTCCCAAAGGCCTATTGGCTTTATTTTTTCCTCATATAGGTTGGTAAATTTGATATTCAAAAGTTAATTCTTATTGTAAAAGAGTTTAATAGCGCGTATGAAGGATAAGAAGACACTCATATTTAACTTAACTTGACTTTTATGATTTTTCACATGCTAAGCATTCCCATCCATACTTATTACTTGTTGGGCAATCAAAATGTCATAAGGTCAAATAATGTAGATGACCCTATAATAGCCAAGAAACTAGTTAAGACAATAACCACGTATCCATATAGCAATTCCCGACAAAATTCTATCAAGTATATATTTATATAAATTGACTACGACCTTTTATAAAATTAAGTCTTCAAAAACGTGAATAGATAAATTAATTTAAAAGAGTGTATATAATAAAGTCTAAGAATTCAGAAATACGATAAACAAATACATTACAAGTAAGAATAAAACAACAAAGCTTCAGTATTTATAAAGATTTTAAACTCTACAATTATTACAAAGGTTAATTTAACGAGTTATAAAAAACTTACTTTTTTTCAATTCTTACGAAATATGTAAGGTAAACAATGAAAATAATTAAATAAATGCTTTATGTAAATTTGGTATGAAAGGACGTTAATCTATTTTCTTTTTCTTTTTAAATAATTAGTTTATGAATTATTTCTAAAACGAGAATGCAGCCATTTAGTTTATCCATAGTATCAGAGATAGTAAAAAGATCCGAAATGTTAATTAAAATAAATAAATTGGTTGTGCGTGGAGTCTCAAGTAAAAAGGGTTTCGTTGGTATTGTAAACATAAAGTTAGATAGTATGGGGGGGGGGACGCAAAATTGTGAAGTATTTCGATAAAATTAAATGGAAAATGAAACACTTCCTACAAGTTATTGTAATCTACTCTTTAATACCTTTCATTTGATACCTCACTCAAAATTTAAGAAAAAAAAATTCGCGCGACGTAAATTATCCACTATTTTGGATTTTAACAGCTGATAATTTTGAGTTCACTATATTAATCCTGTGAGCGCATCAAAACGATCTCTAAAACTTAGAAGTGTTATGTCATTATCTCTTTTGATTCAAAAGTCATTGGAACCGTACAGAGTGACAGACAGACAGAGAGACAGACAGACAGAGAGACAGACACAGGAACAATACTATTAGGGTTTCATTTTGTTTTATCATTAAAAAATCTCAATGATGCCTTTGCCTTCTTAAAGTTAGTTTTATTTTTAACTATTTATGTATAAGTACCATTTTTGTTACTGTAACAGAGGTAAAGTTTCATTAAGTCCAAAGTACCTCTCATTTTGATAAAAACGCTCTAGCTATACTTCTAAAGGATAACCCAAATTATTATCCAGCTTTTCTTGACTCTAAGATAAAAGACTACGGTTCCTGAATCATCCTAATAATAAAATTAATTACTTATGGTCCCTAATTTAGATTATAATTATTAGTACCATAGAGATAATTAAGAACTGTAAAAAATAAATATTTTATAATTTCAAACATGTAAATTTATGAAGTATTTCATATAAATAATACGTATGAATTATGGAAATAATATCTGTGTATGGAAGGTAAAGGGCAATATCTCCATTTTTTACGAAATTGAGGTTTTAACAGTTTCCTATTTACTTTTTACCCCTTTTTTTAGAGGTACAAGGTACTACCGTCCTAAAACTAAAACTCAAGGATTTAGCCAGTTGGAAAAAGCACTATGAACCAACATGCTAGGGAGGTAAAGAGCACTATATGGACACGTAGGTGTTTACCTCCAGAGAATAAAGAATAAGTTTTCACTATGTCCAGAGAGTGCCCTATACCCACTCCACTTAGTAGAGTGAGAGAGCTACTAGCCTTATCAGTATGGCCTTGCCTTGTTAATATTACAAAAAATAAGTAAAAAAATTTTTATTTTTTATTTTATTTTTTTTTTATTTTAAGTTACTTGCAAAGCATTCCTATTAGTAACATAGATATTACAATGATTATTTGGCGTGGTGTGTCGTGAGAGGAGAGGCTACCCAGTGGCAGCACTCCTAACAGGTATTGTACATTATATTATTGTTGTAATAAATCCCTTGGCCAACACCTCTTCAGCCGACGGGGAGGGCGGTCGGGGATATGGATGGAAGCCATGGATTCGACTAAAGGATTAGGATGTTGGATTAGGTTATCATGGAATTTTAAATAGCGGGATGAAGCGAGGTCTTGTACAAAAGGAACTTTGAGGTCGTTGTGGATTGTGAGATTGGAAACGTAGGCGGGAGAGTTAGTGATTTTTCGAAGGATCTTGGACTGAAGGGATTGGATCCTATAAGAATTTGAGCGTTTGGTGCTACCCCATAGCTCAATTCCATAGGTCCAAATAGGTTTGAGGATTGAGTTGTAGATAAGGAGTTTATTTGATAGGGATAGGTGGGATCTTTGGTCGAGGAGTCGCAGTAAGAGTTTGTACCGTCTGTTAGTGTCCGTACGTTTGGTTTTGGTGTGCAGAGCCCAAGTCAATCGTCGGTCAAGATGGAGGCCTAGGTATCTTACGGAAGAGGATTGAGGGATGACTCCTTGGTTGAGGATGACTGGAGGACAAGTTGAATGTCTGAGAGTAAAGGTGACATGGACACTTTTCTGCTCATTTATTTTTATCCTCCATTTCCTTAACCAAGGTTCAAGGAGATTAAGGTGGTTTTGGACGTTGGTGGATGCTGTATTGGGGTCAGAGGATATGGAGAATATACACTTATCATCGGCGAAGGTAGCTAATTGGGTAGTCGGAAGTTGAGGGATATCGGATGTATAAAAGGAGTATAATAAAGGACCAAGGATACTTCCTTGCGGTACACCTGCAAGAATAGGGCATGTGGGAGAACGGGCAGAACCACAGCTTACATGGAAGTGTCTATCATGAAGGTAGGATTTAAGGATAAGGTAGTATGTAAAGGGGAGGACGCCCTTTAGTTTCCACAGTAGACCCTGGTGCCAAATCCTATCAAAGGCCTGGGCCTCATCTAGGAAGACACCAGTACAATACTGTTTTCGCTCAAGGGAGGATGAGATGGAGTCGACAATCCGGTGACACTGCTGGATGGTGGAATGTAGGGATCGAAAGCCAAACTGGTGATTAGGTAGGATGTTGGATGTATGGAATATTTTGGAGATTCGTTTTAGGAGTAGTTTTTCTAGGATTTTGCCGAAGATAGGAAGTAGGCTAATAGGACGATAGGATGTGACAAGGTGTTGAGGTTTATTGGGTTTAGGGAACATCTTTATGGTACTGTACTTCCACAGGTAAGGAAAGTATGTGGTGCGGAGCACAGAATTGTAAATGTAGGTTAGGAATATAATAGATTTTTTAGGAAGCTGTTTAATTATAGAGGAGGTGATAAGGTCATAGCCGGGACTTTTATTTTTTGACAAATGGTTAATTATGTATTTAACGTCGGATGGGGTAAATGATTTAGGAGGAGGTGAAAGTTGTAAAGGAGTATCAAGGTCTTTAAGGATGAAATTTACGAGTTCGGGTTCAACTATATCTGGATGTGGTTTGAAAAGATCTGAAAGGTGAAGGGAAAAATAATTGGCTCTTTCTTCATGAGATTTGGACCAGGAGTTATCACTTTTAAGGAGAGGAGAGGAAATATTTTTGTAGGATAGGATCCGTTTAGTCGCTGTCCAGAGTGATTTGTCCTTTGTCGTTAGTTGGTTGGTGTATTCTTCAAAGGTCTTACATCTATGGTCTCTAAATGCGGTTTTTAGTTGTCTTGTCAGTCGGTTGTAAGTTTGTTTGTCCGATGGGAGTCGAGATCTCTGCCATGAAGCTCTTGCACGACGTCTCTCCGTAATAAGTTGGCGAAGTGAGATTGGGATAAATTGTTTTTCGGGTTTTTTTCTGCGTTTTGATGAGGTGGAGTCCCAAACTGAGCGCTGAATCATCTCGGTATAATTTTTCACACAAGTGTCAATGTCTTCAGGAGTTTTAAGTGAAATGTTTAAGTTAGTTCGTTCGTCGAGTAGCTGTCTAAAATGGTCCCAGTCAATTGGTCCGGTTATGAGGTTACTAGGAGACGGATTTAGGATGGGATTTGTGTCTAGGACAAGGAGAACTGGATTGTGATCTGAAGATAAGTCTGGTAAAACTTCTAGGTGTGGATGGTGAGTTCTGAGAGGGGAAGTGACAAAAAAATCTAGAATATCTGGAAGTTTATTTGTGGAGTAGGGATAGTAGGTATATTCATTTGGGGTAAGGACACGGTAAGGAGTTGTTCTGAGGGTGTTTAGTAATCGAGAGCCTCGGGGGTTACTAGCTCGGCATCCCCATTGTTGATGCTTAGCGTTGAAATCCCCCCCAGCGAGGAAATTAGGACCGAGGGAATTGAAAAGAGAAAGGAAATCTTGAATGGATACGTTTTGGCTAGGAGGGCAATAAATAGAGGATATTGTATAATTAAATGGAGAGGAGTCTAGAGATATAGTTGTACACTGTATGGCTTCCGAAGGAGTGGTAGGGATGAGGTGATGAGATATGGAACTTCGTATCAGTATTGCACTGCCCCCACGTGCCGTGTCGTCAGGATGGTCAGTTCTGTACGTCCTGTAGTCTCGTACGTAAAAGTGAGATCGTGAGGTAAAGTGAGTTTCAGTTATGAGGGCAACGTCTATTCTTCTGTCATGTAAAAGTACGTCTAGTTCGTCTCTGTGTTGAGTCACGCCGTCGGCGTTCCACAAAAGGATAACAAGGGATTTCTGGGTAGGTTGTGGATTCATTTAGTAGGGATGTAGGCGGGGAGTATTGAAGTGACGTGGGTTAATAGGTTAACTAAGGGCGTGATAGCGTTTTGGAGTTGGATCAAAAAGGAAGATAAGGCTGTGGTTAGAGCATTGGATAAAGCTGTGACGAGATCGTTGGTTAGGGATGGGGGTGGGATGTAGGCTGAAGAGGGTAAATGACGTGAGCTATTGTCCGTAGATATATTATTTTTTGTAATATTTGCATAAGATAAGCATTGGGTAACCTCTCTCGATGCATCAATATTTTCAGCTTGATTCGCTTGTGTGTGAGTAGTAGAAGGTGCAGATGGTTTGGGTTGTTGGTTGGCTGGTTTGTTGTGAAGGTTGTGAGTTGGTAGTGGTGGTCCGTTGAGGAGATTAGATGGTATTGGAGGTGGCTGGTTGTAGTCGCTAGCTATTCGTGGTTTTTTGGTACCTCTTAATTTATTTTGTAACTCAACGTGTACTTGACATCCTCTATAGCTAGCTGGGTGCTTGCCGTTGCATAGGGCACACTTAGGATCTTCTTCCACTTTTTTTGAGCACATATTAGAGTCGTGGTTTCCGGCGCATTTAACACATTTTGCGGGGTGATTACAGTGGTTTCTACTATGACCATATTGCTGACATCTTTTGCATTGTAAAATCTCCTTTGTTTTGTATGGTTCCTCGACTTTTATTTTGCAATAATAGAGCTCATTCAGCTCAAATATGTTTTTATTTTGCGGGCTTGGTTCTAAGTCTACAAAGAACAAAGGGAGATAATTTTTTGTCACGCGGTGCTTCACTCCCGCTATATTTTTAACCTGAAACCCTTTTGCCTGTAACTCAGTTTTAATTGTGTTGACGGGTGTTGTTGGGTGTAGGTGCCGTATCACGACTCGGAACGACTTGTCCTGTTTGAGCTGGTGAGTGTGGAAGGAGATGTTACGGTTTCTCAAGTAGTGTACAGCTTTTTTATAATCCTCGGGAGCTTTGGGGAAGATGGCGACATCGGAAGACCGAGATTTGTAGGTAAATGTTGAAGGACCTAGTTCGGCCGAAAGGGCTGTCACCAATTTATCTATATTTACTACGCCTGAGATGTATATTGGAGGTGGCTTAGGAGTAGACGTCCCTTCTTCAGGTTGTGTGAACGATAATGCAGTAAAAGGATTATTAAGTAAAAAATAATGATTTTTAATGAAAATAGCTCTCCTGAAAAATTTACTATTTGGCACATAGTGCCCTTTACCTCCGATACACAGATATATTCATTTTTTAAATAATGTAATGAAAGTAAAACTATAAATATAAATATAAATAAATAAATAAATATGCATTGTATAAATAACGCATGTTCTGTTAACTAACCATGGACATTAAAATAAGGAAAAAAAATGACAAACCCATTGATATATTGACAAACAACTACAACTTCATAGATACAACCAATAGACTTCATAACTAATAGAATAATGGCTAATTGAACAGAGATGTCAGGTTAAAAAAAAAATTAATTAAATTATACGGTTATAAAATTGAAAAAAAGTGAAACACGCGTTCAATAATATTTTGATGTAGTGTGCAAAAATGAGATATCCAGATAAGGAAGTTCCTAAAAGGTTAGAGGTATCTTAAAATGCCACAAGGTCTTTCAAGGCCGACTACATTAGGAGAAATCCTTGCTGAGATAGGATGGTTAAAAAAAAATGAATCCATTTTTTTTTCTTTTCATTTATATACTTTAAGACTCTTCAAAATTATATGGGAAAGAAAACTTTTTTATTTGTTTTTTAAAAAATTAAACCAATACGAAAAAAGATCAAGGATATATGGTATTGGTGGAAAGATATTTCTTTGAACTTAAAAGGGTACTAAAAGCTGCAATAGGAGGATGTAGGTATAAATGACATTTTATAACTGTCTCAATCTCTTGCAAAAATTAAACCAATTATCTTTTTTTTAATAATAATTAACGAAGGAATGGAATTATGAAGAATGTATAAAACAAAATAAAAAATGAAATTTCAATTATACGAAGATAAAAAAAAATGATTAAAAATTTCCTTAAGCAATGTTATTGCAGTAAACCAATTACTTTTTTAAGTGGCTACGTACGGTTAGGCATAATAAGATAAAACATTTTGTAAAAATTTTGATGTAAACAAGATGTAAACAATGGACGAATTCCCATTGTAAATCGATGGTGGCGCACTCACCTGTCAAAGGACAGTTTCAAGAACTAAAATGTCAAAGAAACCCTTAATCTTCATTGGAAGGATAGAAGAAATTTTAGAATCTTGCTTTTATTTATTTACATTGATATTGTCAGTATCTTTTCTTATTAATATTAATAATTAACAACTTAATTGGTACAAATTTAAATGCTATTAAGCAGGATTAAGTTATTTTTATATATACTATTTAGTAACATATATAGCAAGTTCGAGATCATATGTTTAAGAAAAATTGAGTTGTGTAACGATTTTTTTTAAGTATGTGCCTCGTTTTTATTTATAATTAAAATAAGAAGTGTTGAAAAGTGATTTATAGTGTTATAAATAAATTAATAACCATTTATTAGAAATATATATAAATTTGTTTCAATAGTATTAAGTTTTATAAATTAACAATTATGTATTTCAAAATCAGCTAATTACTGTGGATAGTTATAGTTTTTTGAAAGGATGCCGAGGTGTTGTTATGGTGTTTGTAATAGTTAATAGTGACTCGCAATACAGCCATAAAGACTACAGGAAAAATGTGTATTTTATTCCTTTTTAAGTTCAAGCCTCTCAAGTTCAACCTTCGTCCAGTCTGATTCAAACCTCTACAGTATAACCATCTTTTTACAACTTGTTTTGTACCGAATAGTCTTCAATAATTTCAAATACAAATTTAGCACCGGGTACATCCTCTTCACAAAGAGACATTATTAAAAGTTTATAAAAACAAAATGATACAGAAAAAAAGTTCACAAACAACAATGACCTAACCCTATCGTATCCAACTCACGGCTTCAAATTGTTCTTAAATAAATACTATAAGCGAAAAAAACTAAACTAACACTATTTAACAATTATAAACTAAACAATAATAAAAGTAAATAAAATTGCAATAAAAGCTAAAAAAAAATCTAACCGTAACCTACCCTACAAACGGCTTTAAATTGTCCATTTAAATAAATACAATACACGAAAAAACTAACTAAAATTAAACTAACACTATTTAACAATTATAAACTAAATAACAATAACAATAAAAGTACATAAAATTGCAATAAAAGCTAAAAAAAAAAAAAAAAAAGCTAACTCTAACCTAACCAGCACACGGTTTTAAATTGTCCTTAAATTAACACAATACACGAAAAAAACTAAACTAACACAATTTCACAATTACAGACTAATTAACAAAAACAATAAATGTAAATAAAATTACAATAAAAGGTGAAAAAAGGGGAAAAACAAGTGGTGCCTTGGAAAAAACCGTATAAAATGAGAAAAGTTTGACATTTTAGTTGAGGTTCTTGCCACAAGGAGCGCTAAAATGACAGTTTAGTGACGTCACATGGGAATTGGTCCATTGCAGTACTATTCTTCAGATACCGTCTGCTATACTTCAGATACCGTCATACTTGCCGTCATACGATCTGTGGATCACTGGACCAGTTTCGTCTTTACGCCATTATCAGATCGAGCATGCGTCGAAGGTATCTGTTCAAATCATAACCTACTAACTTGCGATAATAATCCCCAATTTGATATATAAGGGGTGATTGGCGATGTATGTACAAAAATAAATAGGGTGATTCTAAACCACATTGGCTTTTAAAAAAAATCATAAAATTTGACCTCGTGGGAAAACGTTTGAGAATAGACCCATGGACTACATTTACTTGGAGCAACCAAATTAATTTTGTTTCTTTAAACTCTCTTGAATATGCTTCCAGTATTGGATGCAAAACATCACAACCCTTGAGACGAGGTTTTTACATGAAATCCTATATGACTAAAATTGTTATTTGTAGTTGTAGTTACACTAGAAAACAAAAAAAAAAAACCCATTCTAATTAACTTTTTGTTATGGGTTTAAAATACATTTATCACGTTTACTCTTTGCTTCACTAAGCAACAACTGATACTAATCATTTGATATAGGCAGTCTGTAAAGAAGCAGTCTGTCTGTCTATATGTCAGCAACCATCACGAGTTAATTAATTACTATTAATTATCTTGTGACTACTAACCGTATGTTAATTATCTTGAATTTATATAGGAAAAATAAACTACTATTTACTTATAGTCCAGTCAACCAATGCTCAAGAAGGGGTTGTAGGAAGACTTTTTGATATATTTTGTTTTATTTTTGGGATGTGTTTAGATGTGTTTGGAGATGATTATACCAAAAGTCCCTAGCCCTAGGGTAAGTGCTAAATCCGTGGCGAGGCAAAATGTGTCCCGTTCTTTGGTCTTTTGCCAATATCTGGGAAACGGTGTGTTCTAGCTAAAAAGTAGTTATGTTCAAAATAAAAGCTGAATATATTCTCTACATTATAGTATATATTCTATTTTTTTGTATCTCTTACCGTTTAGGAGATACCCGCTGTTGAAAATGGAACTTTTTTAAAAAAATGACATTTGTACCACATTTTTTAATACATTTTGTCTCCTACTGTTTAAACCAGTGGTTTTACAGTAAAACTGTACATAAATTAAAGTGTAGAGCAATAAATTTCCTTTAAAATGCGTATGAATTTTAATATTTTATCATATGTAGTTATGAAGTTATGGTAGTTTGAGAAAACTATAGAAAAAGAAGATTATGTTAAATATTATGAGGGTCGTGAAAGACGCTTGTATTACTTGTGGAGTAAATTCGCAATTAATGTATTAATAATGCTTTACAATCTATGAATATAATTAGGAAAGCTAATAATAAGATATCGTACAAGAATACTATCATAACTTGAACCTCACAAGAGGCGCCTTTACTTTACTCCTAAAGGGGGGTAAGAACCTAGGAGAGGCTGTTTCTCATCAAAATTTGGCTCGTACGTATTGTCAGAGAAGGTTGGCTCAAGAGACGGTCGGGAAGAGGCTCCATCGATCCTGTCTCTTCTTCATCTGTAATGGAGAAGCCGTTGCGGCAGTGCCCTTGGCAGTTGTGGCATACTACAGAGCAGCTCAAACCTACATTTGGGCAAGTAAATTACTTCGGCAGCCCTTAAGACACTTACAGGACATCAAATTTAAAAATTTTTCAGGGGCTAATAGGTCTTTAGTGAATATTGGATGAAGATCTTCCATTCCTTTGGTGTTAGACCTTTTCTCCCAACCCCATTGTTCGGGGAGAACTTGACGCCCTAGACATATTTGCAGTTGATGATGCATTCTGAAACTGTGCTGCTTAGCACACCCTCAGACGGCAGTAGGGTTGAAATGTCAGGCTCGATGTTGGAAACCCACTTCATGAATGAGAGATATTGGTGGGAGTTTAGGGATGTCCCGCTGGGTGGAGCATCGTACTACCTTAAGGAAGACGTTCATCCTGCATTTTCTACTTCAGTTGGGATTGAAAACTCGTTCATGAAGACGTTAGCTGCTGGATGTAGATCACCGTTTTTCTTATGCAACTTCAAGAAACTTATGTTCCCCTTCTGATATGCTGAAGAAGTCGTATCACATTCAATAAAAGCATAAATGAAAAGTATGTGATCATCACAGAGTTGTTGCAGGTCTTTAGACCAGCAGGATAGGGGCTTGTTTGCCACGCCTAGGCTTCATAAACATTATTTCTTTGTATGTTGGGCTTATCTCCATTAAGATTACTAATAGATCGATGTCCTCTCCAACGATTACTACTATGGATGACTTCATTTCAATCGCTTTTGCATCGATAAGAGTATCAGCATTGTCATCAGCCACTTTAGTCACTACGCTATTTGTCTGAAAACAGGACTTGAGTAAAGCAATTAATTGGGACTTGTTGTTCATGGTTCATTAAACAAAAAGTTATCCTGCTTAAGGGCGATTATCGAGTCCATAGCACAGTTAATGTTCACCGACTATTTTACTCGATACCTTTTCCTCTGCTCAGCAGATTTTGTGCTGTTAGGAGTGTCGAATACGATTGTGCAAGTCTTGCCTGAGTAGTGGCGTTTGACATATTTCAGGTATCTATCTCATATAGATGCCGTGGTAGACCCATGTATATTTTACCTTAACAAAACATTGTAACCCTGGTTAACCAAGTAAAAAAATAAATACAATCAATATCAATTAATTAACATCTCAACCCTAAGGAAATAGTGAAATTTAATTTTTTTAGGAAATTACGATAACTTCATAATTAAATATGATAAAATATTAAAATTCATACGCATTTTAAAGGAAATTTATTGCTCTACACTTACATTTATGTACAGTTTTACTGTAAAACCACTGGTTTAAATAGTAGGAGACAAAATGTATTAAAAAATGTGGTGCAAATGTCATTTTTTTAAAAAAGTTCCATTTTCAACAGCGGGTATCTCCTAAACAGTAAGAGATACAAAAAAATAGAATATATACTATAATGTAGAGAATATATTCAGCTTTTATTTTGAACATAACTACTTTTTAGCTAGAACACACCGTTTCCCAGATATTGGCAAAAGACCAAAGAACGGGACACATTTTGCCTCGCCACGGATTTAGCACTGACCCTAGGGCTAGGGACTTTTGGTATAATCATCTCCAAACACATTCCAAAAATAAAACAAAATATATTAAAAAGTCTGCCTACAAACCATTCTTTGCCTGGACTATTATAGTATCACGCTAAACTATTTTCCTAATATTCAATATATACTTCTATTTAGTCGTTTAGACCCCATTTTAGAATGTTTTCGACAAAAATGTCGAAAATATTGTTTCACATTTTTTTTCAGTTTTTAATTTGAAGCTAAAATTCATTCCTCGATTTCGCTTTGGGGCATAATATTTCTGAACATGTAGGAAAAATTTCGTCAAAAGTAGTTTAGGCTCCGCCTTATTGCACAGATGTCAGACAGGCATTTCTCAACAGGGATCTCAAAACGAGTAAATCCATCATTATCGAATTTTCGCGCCAACGCAAATCATTATAATTATTATCGTATAACTCAAGTTCAGTTATAATATTTTTTTTGGTACCTTGTTCAAAATGATCGCCACCTTGAAAAATATTGTTTTGGAAGAGGTTGGAAAAGAAAACTGATATAAAACTGAAATTAACCAGTTGCATGTTTACACGTTACCTTCCAATTAATTTTTCAGATAAACAGTCGAGATAAGGTAACAGACACCGTGATTCTTAGCTTGTAGATCAAGCCTTAACTTGTACACTACGTGACAGTCATATCCGTGCCAAACACAAACGACCTCTTTTAGGTTCAACTAAGAAATGTTTATAAGAGGTCATACATCACCCACAACCATCTTCTTTATTTTACCTTTCTCTATATACAAGAAAATCTAATTACTGTTAAGATTAAAGTGGGAAAAAATACGATGAATTACGATGAATCTAGCAAAATCCATAAATATGAGATAAGCACAGTTATCAACCACTCAATCCTTGACCACTCATTCCAATTACATCTGTTTCTTTTTATTTCTTTTTATTTTTTTTTCATATTCCCGCTCACGTCTACCATATAATTGAACACATAGCTTAGCTTTTATTTTACAGTCAACCTTTCATCATTCTTCTGATATTTTATTTTTTCTCTCTTTCCTCCTTGACTTCGATTATGCAAATTTCAATTACATTTTCTATCATTTGAGTTTGGTATCCTTGGATTATTTATAGTTCATTTCATACACCATAAGGATCTAAGGCCTTTCACCGAAATTGTCTTTATATGTAATCAAAGTTTGTATTTTGCTATCAAAATTGCCATAATGAGATATAAAAGATTAAAATTATAAGATTTAGAGTGCAGTAAATCTGCATTTTATGGTTTTTTAAAAGTTATTTTCTGAAAGAAAATTTGAGTAAGTCAGGTTTACGACTTAATGAAAACGTTTTCAAGTTTATCTTATGTTAATTACAAAAAAGTTTGTGGAAAATGTATTTAAGATAATAAACGTTTGTTTTTAGTTTTTATTAGTTTGTTACCGTCTATAAACATTTTTGTAAAAAAAAAGAAACTCAGGATTTCTCCTTATGGTCTATTTGGGTACTAAATCATAGTTCAAGAATTCCACACAATTTTCATCACATGCTATATTTCAACCCCTTTGGGTCATTTTTAAGCTTTTAACATCAGATTCCAGGTGTTTACCTCTCTATCACTACTCAATACATAATTTACATCTTAACATTACGGTAAGATGATAAAATTACACAGGAAAACATTACACACCTAATATTACACATGGGAAAAATTACACACTGAAGAAATTACACAAGGAAGAAATTACACATTTAAAGTTTTAGGAAAAACTAATTAAATAGTCTCGTTATTATATCAATATTGAACTAATTTATAATTTTTGAAATGGTTACACAGACTAAAAAAAACTAATTAATTATTAAGTGAATTTTTGAAAAAAAGTTCCGATAAATGACAACCGTTATATTAAAGCAATATATAACGCAATATATAAATGACAACCGTTATATTAAGGAAATGTTCAATGAATCGTCGTAGTATCTCTGTGTGAGTATGGCATGATAATAAGCAAAATGTCGGCTATTGGGCTGCTGCAATCCCTCCTGAACTTCATGAACGGCCATAGGAGCAACCAACCTTTTTGCCCCTAGGCCACCCGACATAAAAATTTCAAATTTGATAGCATATTTTTGATACGCAAAGTAGATAGCAGATTTGGAATCTATATTAAAAAAAAAAATGTTAATAATTATTATTATTATTTTTTTTATACCCCCAACATTTTGCCTAGACTATATAAGACATTGTAACTTTAATTGATAAAGGTACTTAAATAACCTATAACACGGCTAATATGTTCTAAATAAAGCACTTTATAGGTATACAACTAAACTTAACTCCGAAAACAAAATTTATTACTTAAATTATACGACTTTAAAACTGTTGAATTTTAAAACTATAGAGAGTATTCATCAATATCTTTATATCCGGTTTAGACAGGCTATAATTTGTTAAGCTCAATTAGATAGAAGTAAATAATACATGTAATATTTTAAAAATGCAAGTATATATTTAAATAAAAAGCACTATTATGCAATTTAATAGATAATTTGATGGTTTTTCTGGGACAAAAGGAAGTCACGATACATTTTTTTTTTTATCTTATTTACTAGAAGTATAAAACCTGCATTCAAAATATTACTCATCAAGCTCCCGCATATTGCAAATTATAAGTTAGTAAGTGTAGAATATCTTATAATTAAGTAAAGTTGCGTTATTACCCTGCTATCACATTTATTTCAATACATAATATATAAAGACAGAAAAATATCAGTTATATTCGTCATTTTTTTCAAGCGAAAAGTGTGTTTGGAGATATCAGATAATAAATTTATGAAAGTAGATGCTCATGATAATATTGCATCATAATATAGAATTAATTCACCGATTCTATTACAATATATTTGAAATTCTTTCGTAGACTAGACATTATTATTGCCTGTGATGTAAAATACTCTCTAATCTAAATCATAGGAATTACACCATACTCCGAATTATCAAAAAAATGTCCGAATAATTTTATTACAGACAAAACTATGATTATTGAAGAGAAAAAGGAAGATGTAACTGCCCTGAATGAAAGAAATGAAACCTTGTGTGAGCGGCGCTCACACAAGGTTTCATTTTTAATCATAATAATTTATTATTATTAAAATTGAATTTCTGGGCATGGATAGCTAATAACTTAATTTTATTTAATTGTTTATTTAACCTTCAGAAGATGTCTTCTCCGGAATTATACATTCATAGATACATTCATAAAAATTTGGATTTACAGGCTTATAGTCCAGGAGATAAGGAGCAAAAAAGTGTCTGACTAACATCAAGCTAGAATTTTGAGTATAAGTTAACCTTTTGTTGCCTTTTAAGAATACGTGGTTGGCTAAGTTCGTCTGTGGTATATAGCTAGGCAATAAAAATTTGAAAAAAAAAAACCTGGAGAGAGCAGTTATGTCCCACCCATTTTGGTGGACAATGTGATTCTCATGATACTGAGTACAAAATTAGTTAGTAGACCAAAAATCAAGTTGATTTTTGTTAGTGACTTGATAGGTTAGTTATTCAAATATTATTCCAAATTAAAGCGGTTACCTATATCATGTGAAAAACTAACATCAACTTGATTTTCGGTCAACTAACTAATTTTATACTCAGGATCATGAAATTACATTTTCCACCATTATGGTCGGTATATGGTGTAACAACCGCTCTCCACCGGTTTGTTACTTTCAAATGGTAATTGCCAAGAAGTTATGTCCCGCAGATGAACTTAGCTCACCACGTATTCTTTAAAGGCACCAAACGAATAACTTATACACAAATTTCTAGCACGAGACACTTTTTTGCACGCTATCTCTTGGATTATTAGGATTTTGATCAGCCTAAGACTGCTTAAGTAGAATTGTTTTGCGAATTAATTTGAATATATTTCACTGACCTATCACTTTACACTAAATTTTTTACCCTTATTCATGAAATTGTTAATGACTTTAGATCCATTTCTTCCAATCGAAGTAATTTTATGATCTGGATCGGCAACGAGGCTACTTTTTCATCCTTCTTCTTCGCGCACGGTGATACTATTACCGTCGTGCACTAGTAATAAACAAAAGTCATTACGGTTTCAACATGGCAATTTGTCTAGAAGGGAAGACATGGAATTTAAAGGCATTTCCTTTCTCCGGAAGGGAGTAACCTAAGGCTAATTTGCCGCTAGGCAAGTCTGTCGGTGCGTGCCGGTACTCCTAGTATTGTACAGACTGACTGACTGTCACTGTCGAAACACCAGACCACGCCCATGTTTCCTGAAATGTCTCCAGCATCCCCTGTAACAGATTCTTCTCCCATTCACAATATTCAGTGTCCTCGTGCGATTCATCTGGACGGTAAATTGCGCTCGAACAAGGACCCAATTCCTACCAGCTTCTACTTTTGAGTTGACATTATTAAAATAATTTATGTCTCTCTCTCTCTCTTTCGGAATGGTGATTTTCCTTTGCGCAATAAAGTCTAGACAGAACGAGAGCATTAATTCCTTACGTAATTGACAGTGAGCCGACACCGAAAAAATGTCAACCATTTAAGGTGAAGCTTAAAAAAAAGATTTTTTTTTCAAAATTAAAACAATCTTATGGTTGCATTTAATTAATGTGTTAAATTAATCACTTATTTTATTCACACATCAGTGAGAAAAAATAGACTGTCAATTAGTGTGGCGTGTGGCACATAGCTTCCTCAAATCCACCCACGTTTAGCCCAGTCAAATTAGGTAAAAAAAGGGGTCAACCTCGGAATGAAAGATAATAAGCTGTAAATTGGTATAAACCTTTGTTTTGACGTCCTAAATATTGTCTCAAAAGTCGCAATTGCTATCGTGTCGGCGTCTTAAGATATTGAAGGTCAAAGGTCATAAAAATCGGTTTTTCACCAATATCTCGGTTCCTATCGCTTAAATGAGATTTGCACCTATTATGAAATTTGTGGAGTATACCATTCTCTACAACTTTTGTTTGACCTTTTTTTTCATAAGATTAACCGTTTTTGGGATAGAGCGCGAAGAGTGCGCAGCGTACAGTCATTTATGGGCTAATGCAAGGTCAAGCGTGAGTTACGGTTATCAGTACGTTATATAAAGTCAATTATTTACTACAAAATTATAATTATTAAACAATGCCAATTATTTATGTACTAATTATTGATTATTTATATTTAACTATTTAACTATAGTATATTATTAATTTTGGATTAACTATATATTTTAGTTATATTTTAAAATAAAAAGACAGTAAGGGAATATATTTTACACATATCTTTATTTATCATATGCGAAGGAGAAGATAACCTAGCTTCCATTCACAATTTTATTATAATTAAAATGAACAAAAATTATTTTAATATTTAAACTCACATTTTAATAAATGTATAATATGCCATATTTAATGATAAATAAAGATATGTGTAAAATATACTCCCTTACTGTCTTTTTATTTTAAAATATAACTATTTAACTATAGTATATTATTAATTTTGGATTATATATTTTAGTCATTCTAATTTTATCATTCTATGAACTCTACAAAAACTGCAATTATGTAAATGCAGCTCCTTGTTCTTTCATTAAGATATACATAACATACTTTTGCCATTTAACACTTATACAGGTCATGGATCATAAAACATAAAAATGAATAATCGAAGAGACAATCCAGTTTCTTTTCACCTAACTAAAGACAATGGATGTATGTAGTCAAATAACAAGTCTGTTAGCTGCATCTCGTTAAGGATAATTTCAGACCACAAACAAACAAATCCCTATACTAGAATACAACATCTATTCTTTATTATCTTCTTCTACTCGAGGTCCTACACGCCTTAACCACAAAAGCAACACATACTTGAGGCATTCCTACTTAAATTAAAGTTGTTTTTTTGAAAGAGAACGTCATGTAGGGGTTTAAACCACTTAAAGAAATTGGATCTGGATTCAGGTAAGTCTACATTTACTATTCACAATCCATCAACCATCTTGTACTCAGATTCTCTTCCTTTCGACAAATCACTTTAATTTTTTATTTCCTTTTAACTTTTTCTTGGTGAAGAGAAAACTACATATTTCATCTATTTCGAAGATAAAACAAAGGTATAGTTGATTACTTTGTTATATACTCGTACATACAATTGAGAATTAAAATAATACAATAATTAATACAATCCATCGGACAAAGAATTGATTTACAGTTGTTAAACTTCAGATAATAAAAGTCATCAATAATTACTTAAAAACACCTAACAACAATTTTTATTCTAATTATTAATACTAAACGATAGTTGAGTTAAAAAGTAATTTACGATACGGTAGATTAACTTAGTAAAAGTGAAAAGAGCTATATATAATGTACAAGGACGCAATATAATATGGAAGCTGTAAAATGATTTTCGTGACCATATTTATTGACTTAATTACAACAATTACACTAGTAGGCAACAAAAGTCATAAAAGTTATAAGTAGTTCACCGATAAACTAAAAAATAAACAAACAAAAAAAAAAATAGGTAACAGTAAATAGTATTTTACTTACGTCCTTTTTACTACGTTTTTATTAACTTGGTTTCTTGTTTGTATGTTTGTTTGTATGTTTGTCCGGTACAAATCTTGCAATCAAATTCTAACTAACATCCCGAGTAGCTAGAAATTTGAAACTTTCAGAACAGCTCAGAACACGATGACAATGCATTATTTTAATGCTTTCAGTAATTTTTCAGCAGAATTTAATTCGTTTTCAGCAAATTTGCTGCATGGAAAGTTAGTTCGGAAAAAATCCGCATGTTATTTTATTTGTTTTGTCATATCCCCAATATTTACAATCCTTCATTTTGACAGATTTCAAAATTAAGATTTTTTTTGAGAGGTAAACATTGAATGACAGCAAAAAAGAATAAGTAAACCAGCGATCATAGAATCTTTATCTACCTGTGTAAGACTACTAGCGCTCCACGGGAAGGTGCGGTTAATATTGTAACTAAATCTTTTACACCATTCAAAAGATTTCGAGCTTTTTAATTCAAAGAAATAAATTATTAAATTATTTGGCCATTTTCCTGGAATCGAACCCGGGAGCTTTCGCATTTTAGGCGATCGCGCAACTCATTTAGCCACCGAGGCTGTTATTTATTTTGATTGTTTATTTAAAATATTAGTATAAATGTCAAAAGATCATAAGTAGTTTACAATTTTAACCACCATCTTCCCGTGAAGCGCTAGTGCTCTTACACCTCTAGAATACTGAAGTTGGATACCCCTGAAGTAAACCAAGTAAATAAAAAATATAAAAAGTTCTTTTTATCTTGTAATTATTCTTATAAAAATAAATAAATAAAATAACAATAATAAAATTAAATTAAATTTCACTCCACCCAAGTTCGATTCTCGACAGAGGTACATTATTACCTGTTTCTATTCCTTCCTAATTAGTACCAATTTAATATCATTACATTTTTACGAAATTAATTCCCTAGGCATATTGCCATTAATTTCAAATATATAATATCTTAATAAAATAGCATTTACTAATAAGTCACAAGCTTTTATATTTTAATATTCTTAAAAACCTACATTCCACAGCTGTAAATACATGGAGCACGATGAAAAAAATATTCACAAGAAAATAGAATGGAGAGGAGGATAAGATAGAAAGGATAAGTAAAGCATGGATAAGAGAACAAAATAATATAAAATAAATAAAATTAATAATATCTTATTTTATGAAATGGAAATGGGTTGACATGTTAGTTTAATGATGCAGATGGGAAAGGAAAATATATTAAGATGAAAATCGGGTATCTTTACATTCTAAAAGAAAGAGAGCCAACTAACACCTCAAATGGAAATAGTCTACCAATTAGAGTGGCACATAGCTTCCTCGCGTCTTATTTTATTAACTTTAATCATTTTAAGCTTTTATAACCTAATATTGTCAAATTTATTTATTTTTCCTCCGTTTTGCAAATCTATCTAAAAAAAAAAAAAAAATAATAGTATCAATAAAAGCAAAAGTTAAAGAGTGCAGATACATAGTGGGAATTACTTTGATGCTAGCTGCGGTCTACTTTTAACAAACCATCCAAATTTTATAAATATCCAATGAGTACGTTTGAAGATATAGATGTAAATAAATGTATGTTTGTGCGCATGTGAAAGAGAATCAAACGAGTGCAGAAGGTTGAAACTTAAATGGGACTAACAATGGGTCAATTATTCTCTTCCATCCAAATTTCAATAATTCAATAATCGGACGAGTAGTTTATATTATAAGATATATTTGTTCGCGAAAAGTGTGCTTCAGACTGACGGAAGGACACGGAACCAAAAGTGTTCCCTAATGTCTGAAACGAATTCCGAATACAACTTTACACGGAATGATTTAAACGATTTATTGTCATTAATATTAACTTTGAATTCTTTTATGAAGGATTATATTAATTATTCTAACTAGAATTAGAAACCTTGATGATTTTCACAATAAGCTATTATATTATTGACAAACTATAGGGCGCGGTCCAATTTAATTGCATTTTGCATATCATGTTAGTTAATAAGTTTCTACGCCGGTTTTTAATCACCAATAACTCTCTAATCATTATGGATTGGAAGCGACCTTGAGGCATTTATTTAAAAATGTTATTGAATAAATGTAATTTAAAGTGTATAATATGTATGATAAAATAATAACAACTATAATATATTTAATTAAAATTTAAACTAAAGTACTCAAAGTTTTAAAATTATTGAAAGAAGGAGAAAAATGATAATTGAGATATTTAGAGGGAAATTAATAGTTATTTTTTAGATAAGGTAGCTTTAAATTAAAGTAAAAATCATATTACATTTTTATAAAGTGGCAACTTTTATTATGTGTAATTTAGTTTTAATTATTAACCTCTAACAAATATGATTTTCATCATATAATAATATAATAAAAATTAACACAAACTTTAGGTGTAAAGGATAAAAATATGTTAAAACAGGTTAATAATAGTTACCAGACCAAGATGGAAAATATTACTTCCATAAAAAGCCTAAAAATAATTGGTCAAGGTCAGATTGCTGTTTACAAGTAGAAGACAAGGTTGTTATTGTAAAACAAGCTTTACACTTTTACCATTGTTACTCTATCAAATATAGGATAGATCTAAGACATTAGATGGAGACTCATCAGAACATTAGTGTCTTAAAACAACAAGGCACTGATGTTGATTTATAAAAGCCGAAAGCAGCTTTTAAAAATAATTAATTATTATTTTACGTGGAGAAACAGTTTGTTTGTACTCGTCATTTTTTTTATAGTTCATCTTCTTACTTCTAATCATCCTTTAGATTTGGAGGTGGAATTTCATTATTTCAGAGCAACTCAAATTTTTAGTAAAATTTGAATTAACAACCGAGATTATAGTTTAAAATAAAATAGTTAGGAACGGTTTTTGTTTTAATCATAAGAATTCAAGCGCCCATGGCGCTTGAAAGGAAGAGCAAACCCCTCGATTTTAGGCTCATTTTTCCTCCTTTAAACGTCCCGTGTAGGGGAAGTTCCCTACACGGGAGCATATCGATATTACGGTTTAGATTCGGTTTTGGCGAGATCCTTTGTACAGAGATTTAACCTTTATCAACAAATTTCGTAAAATGTATCTACATCATTCAATCTGATTAAGGAGAAGGATCTTGCGAAATTAAAAGGTTTGAGTTTAGGTGTGGTGTGAAAAATATTTATAATCTAAATTTTATGGTACTTCTTTACATTTTTTACTGCCTTATTTTTTTTTATGTAAGGGGAGTAAACATTTTAAAAAGTGCCAGATTTAATAGGTCCAAGGTTTTTGTCCAGGGTTTAATAAGTCCAAAAATGTAAGACCATTAATTATGTGAGATCGAATTATTAATTGTGTGATCGGTTAAAGTAAAAATAACAATTCAATAAATTTTATCTTGTTTTGTTGCAGAGTGCCATAGAGGATGCAGGTATGGACCCTAGGGCTGGTCCTACTATTGGCTGGACAGGCGATAGCCCAGGGTAGGGGATCAAGAAGATATCAACCTCAGCCCCAGGTAATAACACTTTTAGGCACTTCTTTAGACTGTTACTCCCCCTCAAAAAACAGAAGGGAGTAACAGTCTAAAAAAGGTGTGCGGAATGTTCTTCTTTGGATTGCTACTCCCCTTATAAAAACAGAAGTGTGATTTTCCTTTGTACCTAAGTACACTAGACTAAACATCCCTTTGTCTTAAACTTTATTTAGACGAAATAATTTATAACTCGTTATGTCTATTTATATTCTAAAAAAAAACATAGGTAGTAATAATCTTAAGAAGTGCCCTCTTTTATAATCTACACAACTTTAGTCCCACCCCCAACAAAAACAAAAACGAATATAAAGTATGTAATAGTTGTTGCCAATGAGTATATGTATAGCCTATAGCCACATACGCAATAATTCCCACTTATTAGGTAAAGCCAAGTAGCTAGGATAAAAACATTTAAAGTAATAGTTGTTGCCATGTATATGTATAGCTAGCTACATACGCAATGATTCCTGCTTATCAGGTAACACTCACCCAGAAGACTCGGGTTCAATTACAGGAATATATACTTTTACAAATTACACTTTGGTCCTAGGCCCAAAAAATTTATAATGTCATTCATTTCCGGTTATTAATTTTGTAAATATAATTATTGAAACAAGTTTTTTACTTTTCCTCACTACTAATAGTAGGAAAAGTATTGTTTTCACCAAACATTTTTTTTTTTCGAGATTTCAACGGAATTATCCGTTTTAGGTGTTTTTAAGACCTCCAGAGTGGTTTTCAGCATGACGTATGTATGTGTGTTATCATCGTAGCGCCCAAGGTATTTAACCTAGAGA
>KZ651125.1:361289-378196 GCA_001010745.2 Gerris buenoi
TAAAGGAGAGGTCCTAGGATACTACCCTGAGGTACTCCAGCGCTTATAGTGTAGACGGTAGACTATTAACCTAGTGAATGTTTATATACTTTATCAAACACCACATTAATGATACAAAAGCAAAATAAAAATGTATTGTGGGAATTAATTGATGATACCTATTAATTAATTAATTGTCTTACCTCGAACGTTAAGTTCTGTGTCCAATAAAATAATGATAATAAATCAGTCTAATGCTGATTCCTCCTGGCCACTTTAGTGGCCTCTGAAGTGAGGAAAAGTTCCGAGGTACCACGTACCCGATTTTTATCATTTACATTCCAGTAGTTTAAATTAAACTTTAAACTAACAAATTATATTTTAGTACCTACACATTATTTAAAATTAGGGAATCAAGATAATAATTCCACAACATTTGATTATTTTTTCATAAATAAATATAAATTAATAATAAAATTTTTTTTTTATGTAAATAAAATGTGTTTGATGCTCCCTACAATTTGTAACTTCACATCTTCAATTACTAAGTAATGTCATACTAAGATGCAACTATAAAATTGTATTCCGGTACCGGGAATCGAACCCGGGCCTTCTGGGTGAGAGCCAGATATCCTAGCCACTAGACAATACCGGATATGTGAGAGATTAGGGCATACGTGGCAATATATAACACGCAATTACTTTTATCAGATTTTTTTCTTTAATTCAATCTTCTCGCTACTAAGCATTAAGGATTGATTACGATTGATATATAATGTATTCATACTCAATTCGTGACGAGCGTCGATAAATGTAACTTTTAGACAATTTTACTATTAATCTTTTTTTTGAGCGTAGTTGCTATGTTATTCGACGGTCGAGGGTAAGGACGAGGTATCGGATGGAGTTAGACTGAGGAATAGGAATTTGAGTTAAGGTTGACGGGGGACAGGTGCCATGACGAAGAGAAAGGTGACTTGCACACATTTCTTTTATTAATCTTCATCCTCCATTTCCTCAGCCAAGGTACCAAAAGTAAAAGGTGGCTTTGGGTGTTATCGGATGCAAGGAGGTGGTTTTATTAGACAGAAAAGAAGAAAGTGGCAAGGATTGTTAAGAGATGCTGGGGAATGTCATAAGCATATATGGAGTAAAGGAGAGGTCCTAGGATACTACCCTGAGGTACTCCAGCGCTTATACTGTAGACGGTAGACTATTAACCTAGTGAATGTTTATATACTTTATCAAACACCACATTAATGATACAAAAGCAAAATAAAAATGTATTGTGGGAATTAATTGATGATACCTATTAATTAATTAATTGTCTTACCTCGAACGTTAAGTTCTGTGTCCAATAATAAGACGGCAAAAGAATATTCCGGTACCGGGAATCGAACCCGGGCCTTCTGGGTGAGAGCCAGATATCCTAGCCACTAGACAATACCGGATATAAGGATTTAGACAAGTAAGCGACTACATAATGTGATAATTAATTAATAAGCTGTTAATAGTTAATCTTTTTAATTAAATTATTTTAATAAAACTACTATTGGTAATTTCCTATAATACAATTGATTCATATATAATTATATATATCTATCTTTTAACTGGAAGGTTAGAACTATAATTTGTTGTAAAAGCTTAAAGTTCTTTAATTTCCACTGTTTTATTTAGATAAATACTTTTATAAAAAAGTTAATTATAAAGAAGAAATATTATTTATGGTAATCATATTTCATGATTATGAAACAAAATTCTCTTAAACAATCTCACCAAGTAAATTTCAAGAAAAGACAATTTTTTTAAAGAATTTTATTCGAATTCTCAAATGTATGTACAAGAAAACGGTAAAAATAAGATTTCCAGTACTGGGAATCGAACCCGGGCCTTCTGAGTGAGAGCCATATATCCTGAGTGAGAGCCAGATATCCTAGCCATGTGCAAATAGATAAAGCAGGTGTCATGTTTGTAGCACTTTTTTCTTAAATTTAAGTTAAAAATAAATGTGAGAATTGCAAAAATAATAAAAATAAAAGCAAAATGTATCACAATAAGTAATAAAACTGAGGGGCACAAAAGTGCAATCGATAACAGAGTAAAGAAAACAAATACATACTAACAACAAAAAAATCTAGTAGTATGTATTATGCATCCATTTCTCATAGTTTTTTTTTTTATAATCCCATACGAGGGACAACCGTTCACATATCCGGTATTGTCTAGTGGCTAGGATATCTGGCTCTCACCCAGAAGGCCCGGGTTCGATTCCCGGTACCGGAATATTCTTTTTACTCGACAAAAGCAACACATAGACGTAAGGTCAAACTCTAATTATAGTCCAAACGCAAACAATAAGACTGGATTCAGTTTACAAAGCCATAATAATAAAACATTTTACTTCTACAAATAGCTAATAAAATGTAATACATCCATATTTTCTTATTAAATAATTTTGACCAGTTTTAATAAAATTTCCTAATATAAATTGTACCTGTAATGCACAATTAAAGTTAGCTTAAACTTTTGTTAAACTTTAGCTAGGCTATCTAGATGAAAACAATTTTATTTAAAAAAAATTGACCGCATTTACTATTACAAACGTTGCAGAAAACTAAAGTCCGGTATTGTCTAGTGGTTAGGATATCTGGCTCTCACCCAGAAGGCCCGGGTTCAATTCCCGGTACCGGAATATTCTTTTACCGTCTTATCATTGGATATGGAATTAAAATTTGGGTCTAACATTAAGTACAGTCTAAACATTGTAATAGCAACCTATATTTATTCCGATAATAAGTATTACTTATTAAGTAATGACCTAATAAGCTGTCGAACGGGACTAACCCCCCCACAAAAAAAAAATAAAAAAAAGAGTATTACTTCCTCTATATATGCAACATATAAAGAGAGGTAGGTAGTGTGATGGCGCAAAGATTTGATTTGGATATTTTGTTCGACTTAACTATTGGGCTGATTTTGATGAAATTTTGCATTCATATTAAGAAAAATCATAGCCCGAAGGAAATCGATTAATAAATTTTAAATCTACATTTGAGGAAGGTACTCCCCTTTTATTAATTTATAAAGTTTAGTCTATTTAAATACGAATCTGTCTATATGAAGACGATTCTCTGGAAAACTCTAGTTCCTGATAAAATAGCTTTCGAATTAGAAACCTTGTTAATGAAAATAAAGAAAATGTCACTAAATCAATATTAATAGTTAACAATCTTCACAGAACTCTCACATCAAAAATAATTTTAAATTTCTTAATATGACTTACAACAGTAGATAAGGATAGCGTACTATAACAGCAAGCATACTCAGATTTAACAGAGGAACTCACCTAAAACAAATATAACACCACATTGTTAATTACCTTTTTTAATTGATTATGGAATCTTGAAATAAGTTTTTTTTATAGCTATATTTAACAATAAACATAGCTAATTTGAAACATAGACGGGTTTCGTCCAACTTACTAAAAGCAAGTACTGTAAGTAGTCATGACTTCACTTATGGCCAAATGAAATGGTCAAAAATAAAATATGCAATAGAGAATATACAAAAGGAGATAACCCGGATTAATCCAAGATAAATGCCATACGCATCTTATCTATGAGGTCAAACTCTTCAGGGTTTCAACTTCAACCACATGGGAATAGAAAAAGTTGGACAAAACCGGCCGGTATTTACAATCAACATGTATTAGTTTATTACCACAAAAGTTGCAAAAAAGCAACTGATCATTTTTAGGCTAATCTCTGATCTCTTTTGAGTTCACAAATAAGTAATTTGTTGAGTCAACAAATTTAACAATATCTTTGTAGAAATTTTATTTTTTTATTTTTTTTATATCAGTTTAAAATTTAAAATAAAAAATCGGTCTAAGACAACTCTGATAAAATTTCTCACAGACATGTGTTTTCTATTTATTAGTTTTCAAGTTTTCGTATTGTATATTAATTGTTGTATATTAATGAACATTTCATCTAAATTTATCATAAAAATAACTGCTCCTCGGCGGGAAATCGAACCCGGCCTCTCTCCATTCACTCTTAAAGCCATTTTCTCAGGAACTAGATTTTCCCGGGAAAAAGGCTTATACCGTTAGATTAGTATTTTAATGGACTACATTTTAGAATTTTTTAATCAAAATCGTCGAACCCGTTTTTGGGGAGTAGCGCCCCAAAATTCGGAGCTAAAATTTATTTCTAGTTTTTTTTTCTGAACATGAAAGCCAAATTTCATCAAAATCGGCTCAGTAGTTAGGCACCATGCATCTGCACAGACGACAGGGAGATGTCAGACAAAAATTATATAAAAACCAATTTTTTGGACTCAGGGGAGACGTCAAAACGTGTAAATCCATCAAAATATAAAATTTGTTCTCTTTAGATGAGAGATTAAAAATATTAGATAGTACCCTATAACAAAACAAACAGAATAAGACACACTTTTCCACCCTCAGATCAATACTTCTATGAATATGAATGTGGCATTTTTAAATCGTTTATTGTGTGAAACGATATCTTATGCGAAAAGACATATTAACAAAAAGAGGACCTTGATAAAAAAAAAGGGTTACAAGGTAAAATAAATCCGTTTTAAAAGGATAATTTTCCACCTTCAAATGTTCTGTAGTTAAAATACATTTCTTGACTTTGACTATTACTTATGAATAAATATCCTTTCTTATTGAAAGACGAATTACAAAGTTAGAACATTATATTTTAGAAGAAACAAGTCTGAATGTGAACTCAAATATACTCCATGGAGTAAATAATTATGTCCTTAAAATTTATACAAAAAACTGAGTTATAATATTGATATTGAATGTAGGGAGCTTCCAAAATGTTTGCTAATTAGAGTGGTGAATAGCTTCCTCGCTTTCTATTTCGTATACTAATTATTTACTCCAATAGGATTACAACCTATTTTTGCCAATTTTAATTAATTCTATACACATGAATTAAAGTATCAATTTAGCCAAAATTTAAAGAGCGTAGACAGTTAAAATAAAGCTGGAACATCTGCAGGCTACTTTCGACAAACCATCCAATTTTCATAAAAAATAGATGAGTTGGAGATATAGATTTAAATAAATTTATATCACAAAAATGGGCTAAATATGGCCTACCGTCCAAATTTCATTAAAATTGGACGAGTGCTTTTTAAAATATGTTGTATCGAAGAATTGAGCGACAGACAGACACGGAACCAAAAATGATCCCTATTGTCTGAAAATGATTTCTGTATTGACATTTTTGAAAAGGGAGAAATAAGAAATATTCATTCTTCAGAGAGATCACATGGCTTCCGTTAACTTCGGTAAGCTCGGAAGCTATGCACATAAGAATGGAAGGAAAAAATTTCTTCTTTTATACTAATTTTTAACAAAACGGAAAGGTCTAAAAATATGAGAGAATACTTTTGTCATAGATAATCTGAGACCGAATTGAACCACGCCCGGGCTAAACTGCCCTTGCGTGTATAATAATCGTTATAGTTTTTGCTCTCGATTTTAAAGAAATAGAAAGGAATTATTAAGACCGAAAGCAGGTTACACAACTTTAGTAAACTGTAAGAAACCGAAGGCCGCAGGCAAAAGTCGACAAAAATCTCTATTATTCATTTAACATTTTCGTTACAAATTCAATTTTAATGCATATGTACTATTCAACGCTCTGATATGTGGAGCGTTGGTAATAAATATTGCTTCGGATAAATCTTATGTGAAGTATAAAGATCAAGCAAATGATTAGAATTGATATTTTTAATGTTTTTTTTTCTTATCTAGGTTCCATAAAAGATTAAATAGGTAGTTAGAGACCATATGTTCTAATAACGTAGAGCACTCTCACGACATTTTTTATAATGTAGAATAAAATAATAAATCATTTATTAAGCATGAAGAAATATTTATTAATAACTTGCATTTAGCGGTGGATAGAACTCTTATGAGTTCTCTGACGTAACGTCGTATCCTTAATTATTTTGCAATATTTACAAGAAGAGTTCAAATTGATAAAATTATTGTCAAAACCACTAATGCACTGTTTTAAAACATATTAGTTCTTCAATCAGTTCACAGATGTTATTTTATGAAACAGTGTTAAAAATTTGATATTGTAATTTAGTAATATTACAAATGTTTACTTCGTCTATATAGTTTTGCTGAGGCCAGATCTGAAGTATCCCGAATTATTTTTATAGTTAAAAATTTCACATTTTCTTTCAGAAGAAATGTAAGACCTAAAGGAGGAATCTTCTTGATCCTTTTCAAACTCTAGCAACCCCGGATAATATGGTGCAACAATAAATATATAGCTGCATCCCCTCTATATTATATTATTTAATTGCAAAGTAGGTCGGGTCCAGTTTCTTATATCAATGTATATACTTTCTAAACATTTCATTAATTAATTACTTTCGACGTCTGTTTTTCAGAGTTTGGCCGTAGAACAGGAGGATTCAAGGTCAGAAATCAGAAGCAGTGGCAGGAGAGCTGTAGAAGATGCGGCCGCGGGCAGGGCACCGGGTAGAAGAGGAGAAAGCGCGCGACAAGAAGCCAAGTTGTTTAAGAGCAGAGACGAGATCAGGCATGCTCCGTCAAGGCAGCCTGAACCGACTAAACACGATACTCGAACCGAAGGTAGAAGGGAATTGCCGAGGGAAGAGACAGTTAGGATAGAACCTCAGCCAGAACTAGTCAGGCATCAGCCCAAGTACCCGGATACCGATACCCAAGTACCGGTAGTCAAACAGGAACAGGATAATTTCAGGCAAGGACGGGGAAGGTTTTCGTTGAGGAATACGGAAAGTAGCGAACAGGTCAGCCCTAAACCGACTGAAAGATCCGGCAGACCAAGGAAACACGAAGAAAGGATACCGACAAAATCTAATGAAGAGGAAAACTCGACAGAACGTGTCTTTCTCTCAAGGAACAACAACCCAAGGCCGTCTCAAAGAGTAAAATCCGAGGAACCGATAAAAATCAGAAGCCGTGATGAAGTTGCCGAAGCTCCTAAGCCGCGAGGTAGAGAGAGGATAAGTGAAAGAAGACCGGTATCTAGACAGCCCTTCCCATCGTCAAGACAGCCGTCTCCTGCTAGACAACAAGCTAAGGAGGAAAGCAGAACTTCTGAACGTACGAAAACATCGCCCCTCGATGTACCACAACGACACAGATTCCAAACGAGGGGAAACGATCGAGCAACGACACCCAACACTCCTTCCGAACGACGTCTTCCTAAACCCAGACCCGTAAGCACTTCAAAAGAAGAATCTGGCGAAATTCTTCAGGCCGATGCTTTAGCAACTCCAGCAAAGCAGTCATACAGACCGAGGTTACCATCGTCCACGACCAAACTGAAGGAAGAAAGCTTTTCTAAAGATTCGAGATCATCTCTTAGAGGAACATCGCCTATGGAAAGAGGTTCAGCCAAAGGTCCCACACTCAATGTAAGGAAATTGCCATTATAGCTAAATTTAATAACCAAGTAACTTAAAACCATTTAAGAAACAATAGGACCAAAACATACACCAAAACAGAACAATATGTTAATGAAGTGGATAAATATAAAATACATTTAACAATTTAAAATTAAAATAAATGCAGGAATGTAGAATGTAGGCAAACATGATGAAAACTTCATGTTTCGTGGAATTTTTAAGGTAACAGTAATCAATAAAGGTTTATAATCGGATAACAATTTACTATTAGGCCTATAAAGTAAACAAAGTCGTTGCTGGAAATCAAAAACAAAATGAACAAAAAACTATGACCATAAAAGTATTTTTTTATTTCTACAAAAGTAACATTTTTTATTTTAACCTAAAGGAAATAAGGTATTGTTTTCACCCAAAGAATCTGAAACCGAGATTTTAACGGAATAATTCGTTTTTAACAATTTGAGTGGATTTTAGCTGCACAGTTTTCAAGCTTGGGAGTTAAAATTTGGTTCAAAAATCAATCCTTACATGTAGTTGTGCCGACCGGAAAACCATAAATTTGTAACGTCAAACGTCATTAACCCATTTTGCAGTCACCAAACATTTTAAAAATATGAATTTTTTTTCAATTGCGCTGAAACTTACCTTTTTAACATCTCCACTAAATTTTGTTTTGATATCTGCCACCATTTTTGAAAAATGGATTTTTGAAGTTTGAAACTTTAACGCTAAATAATTCGATACTATTTTCCTGATTAAGCTGAAATTTCCACCAATCATACCTTTCTTTAAAATAAATAATTCCTTCATACTATTATTTACACCTTAATACTTTTAATATTATGGAAAGTTTTCCATAATATCGAGGAACATCGCCCATTAAGTTTTCTAATATCGATCTAAGAAGTTGAAACATAATGCTGGAATGTCAAGTAAACGTTTAACTTTCATGTTGAAGTTTAGCAGTTAACTAATTAAGTTTTAACTTCTTTGACTTTGATTACAAATAATTATAGAAGATAGAACTCCTTTGAGGTTTCCTCCAAGAGGATCCAAAATCTTACTCTGCAAATGTTCTCAAATTATTTGCGAGCAAAGTTAAAGTAGTACTGAAGTTAAACGTTGAAGTCAAAGGAGACAAACTAAGTTACAAAGCGGAGGGAAATAGACTCGACTTATGTCAAATCGTAGGATATTGTCCAAAATTAAACGATTTAAAGGAAAGGCAATTGATTGTAGCTATACGCTATAAAAGAGGAATGTAAGTAGTTACACGATCAGAGTTGTATTTTAACTCGTTCTAAATACATATAAGAATTATAATTTGAACCTTTAAACTAATATCGTACAAAAAATCTTTTAAAAAATGTAAGATGTATTTTTTGGAAAATTAATAACATTAGATATAAAAGCCAATAGCTTGGATTTGGTTATTTTTGTTCAATTTTGATTCTTAAGTTAACTAATCCATTATTCTTCTTATTAATAAATTTACAGACGAAGAACGGCGAAAAAGACGAAGTTCTGGAGGATGACAACTACCCAGAGGTATATAAGCAATTGAAGAAGCAGGGAAGAGGTCCAAAGGAAATTCTGGTATTGCCTGAACATTAATTAACGCCTCTAGAACAATAATTCAATTTAACTATTTCCAAAACAGAATATTAATTACAAAGCATGAAAATATCAATTGAAATGCGACCAAAATGCATGCTACGAATTATTGTTTAATGCAGTCGAAGGGAATAGTTTAAAAAAGGGTCAGTTGCATCAAATTTGGTAAATGGACGAAACTGATAAATTACAAATTGAAAATATTTCTTAGAATTCTGAACACTTCTTCCCCTTTGAAAATATTATAAATTATGATATTATGAAATACATGGACACAAGTATGACCAATGCCCTAAAGTAAGCATGGTAAATGCCCCAAAACAAGTATGATCAACGCCCCAAAAAATGATTTAAAAAAAAGAAGATCAATGCCCAAGTATGCATCGTCTAATCTATGTCTTAACACAAATACACTAGGTTTGATTACAAAAAGGGTGGACATATTATGTCACATAACCATTTTATCTTCCATTATAGCTTCATAAAGTGGCCTATCCGACCTTACTGTAATAATGACGTAAAAAATAAATAAATAAAAATCTCATGTCGTCTTAATTTTAACTTAATAACCTTAAAAATAAAAGGAAGGTTCGTTCACTGTCTACATGTGATTTACCCCCCACCCCGAATGCCGGGTTTTTCAGCTATTAATAATAACTATAATTTTCATGTAAAACTCAATTTGTTGGTGAAGAAGTGTTTCGATTACTTTAATCAGTTTTTAAGGGATATTATATCAAATTATTTTCATAATTTGTACATAATTGTTACAATTTATTTTATAATATATTTTACAATTTTATGGCATGCATATAGGTTTTTTAATATTAATGAGATATACAAATGAAGTTTGCGGTAGTGTAATTTTAACTGTATATAAACATTTTATTTTGGTTGAATATGTTAACTACATTTTATATTTTAAAATGTTATGATTTAGCCTACCATATCTACAAAGTTGTTGGTTAGGATGTTATTCGTTTTTTAAAAGAAATAATGGTGACGGGAAAACCAAAAATTAAATTACACTATCAATTTATGCGTCATAATTCATAATAAATATAATACAATGCTTTTTATTTTTATAATGAACTAAAATAAATTAATAATAATACATAGTTGTGTGGAGAATATGCCGTTACAAAAATGTAGTTGTGTGAAGAGCATACGGCTACAAATATGTAATTACCATAATATGTAATCACCAATATGTAAATTTGTATTAATTAATTAATTAATATATGTAAATCACCATGTATATTAGTGATTTACAACAATAGAAAATTTGTATTTCTAAAAATAATTCTCCGAAAATTTCGAGGAACATCTCACACAGCAGTAAGTTCAACGAGCCAAGTTATCAATAGTATTAATATCAACTCTACTTGCTAACACATTCTTTAAATATGTATTATTAGGGTATTGACAAAATACCACAATAGCTATATCGCAAAACATCTGTATTTGTATAAACAATATCTAATAATGGTCTTTCGGTGGTGGCCGCGTCATGTTACATGGGGTTTTCCTATAATGGATTTTCCTATCCAACATGACGCAGTCATCAGAGGAAGACCAGATGATGGATTTGCGGGTATTTCGGTGGTGACCACGTCATGTTAGATAGGTTTTTTACATCTAACATAACACGGTCATTAGCGGAACCCAGATTATTGATTAGCAGATCTTTCAGTGGTTGCTGTCTTGAATGGGTTCTCCTATGATAGGTTTTCCTATCCAACATGACAAGGTCACAAGGCGGAAGACCTAAAATCCATGATCACATAAACCAAGGAAGCCTACGCATTAAGAAAAAAAAATAGTTAGATAAGAGTTAATAAATACTGACTAATATGAGTCCAGTGAGTGTTGATTGGATGATGTTCCTAATTCGATACGTTAGAATGAGGAATCTACATACCTTTAAGATAAATGGAATATCAAGATAAAAAGAATCACAAGTTTTGAATATCTAAATTGATTGCACACAATACATTTACCTAAGCGTATGGAATTAATTTCAGATTACCGAAAAGGGTGATATAAAATACATGGGATAAATACGATTTTATGTAACTCAGTGGGATAACTTCAATGTACATTAAGAACAATGAGACAGGATCTTATTTTTAGGCTATCCTATATGACCTTAAAGTGCGTATAGAATGACATCTTTCGTCAACCTAATATTTTTCTACATATTTGCGAAAAACAGAAAAATTGGACTTATTTTCCAAATTGAAAATAGCTCCCCTAAGAACTTACAGAGAAAACAATTGTGGACAGACCGATAGACAGATACGGGAATAAAAATGTTCCCAGAGGTCTGAAATTTTCTGTCTAGGATTTTTGAAATCGGGGACAAAATAGTCGTTCTTCAGAACAATAAAATTGTTCGTGCTTTTGCTCGGGAGCAGAAGTTAATAAAGCGAAACACTTATTACCTATTTATTGTTTCATGTTTCTAAAAGACAACAATAAAAGTAAACTTAAGATTAATAAATGGTACTCAAAATTACATAAATTGTTATATTAAAATATATATTTTAATTTTGTTTGCCACGTGTTCTTTTTCCAGGCTTTGTTTAAGTCGCAAAAATCAAAGGTTGAAGAAGCAGAATCTATATTCAACAATATTATTTCTCCTCTACCCAATACGGTAAAGAAAATTACCATCATTAAAAACAATATATGCCATCACAATCAAATCTTTTGCATAACTAAACCATTTATTCATAAAATAGATTATTTAAAAAAAATATATAATAATTAATTTGGGAGTTTCTGTTTCTTACTCTTTCTATTAATTTAAGAAATTTTCTGCTGACATCTTTCTATCACATTATTCTGCCATAATCATAATAAATATAATTATTATTTTATACATAATTATATAAAAAAAATTGGTGTCACGGTTAAAGGCCGATTTGAAGACAGTGTTACTTATTAATTAATAAATGTGATTGTTATAAATATTTGTTAAAAGTATTAAAATGTTATCAATATATGTAATATCTTCTTTTTATATGTCTCTTCAATAAATGACGATTGACTGATTGATCATAAAAAAAAGAATAATAGAGCCAGTACTTCGGATTATCAAACATTTGGATAGTCAAAATTCACAAAAAAAAGGAAAGCACCCCCAAATTTGTAACTAACAATCATTTCTCGATTTTTGCCTTGGGGTACGCATTATCTGAACATGTAGGGCAAATTGCCTTAAAATCAACCTAAAAGTTTAGGCTCCAAGCGTCTGCACAGACTCAGGGGACAAAACGTTTAAATCCATCAAAATCGAATTTTCGCGCAATCATAATACTTTCTCTTTATATGAGAAAGTAAAAAAAAGGAAAGGGATATGCACGTCTATGATACTAATAAACATGCAGGCATGTATATGATTATAGTATGCCTGTTGATTGAAGGGACTTTGTGCAGTAAATATTTCTGAATTAATGAAATAATTAAATACATTATAATGGGAGCAAGAACAATAATTCAAATTAATAACTATTTTAATTATAAAAATTATATATTTACATATATGAATATAAAAAATAAGTATGTCTTAGAATATGGCAGAATAATCTAAAATCTATGTAACGTTTTTCAAATATTTCACCTTCAACATATCATCATTCATTCACATTTATTTTTTCTTATTAACTCTTCTTCCCTAATTTATTAATTATTTAAGTTATTTTAAGTTACACCAAGATATTAAGTTAATCTAAAACTAAAATAATAATCAAAGGCATTTCAACGAGGATCACACACAGCTTCAAGTTCGTCAAAATGACAACAAAATCACTAAATAATTTTAGAGACTGTACATTGTGTAAATACTGTAAGTAGCTGAATGATTGCATGGTTGTTGGGATTAGCATACGTCACATATATAATGCACGCTTGGCAATTGGCATACACTTGATTTTTTTGGTATTCGAAAATGTTAATGCTTATTAAAGAAAATTGTGTGACTTTCCTTATAAACCAGCTTGCTTTTTAATAGAAGTAATAAAAGTAGTCAGAAGAAATGGGCAAATAACAGGATTTTTAAGTATGGAGTAATTAGAAGACTTGCATCTCATTGGCTTTTTATTATGTAGAGGTAAAGTAGATGATTAGATATTTTATTTTAATTATTTTTAATCTTAACTTGATTTTAATCGATGAAAGGAAAACAAATTAACTAAATTTAATTTAACATTTTTTAACTATATTATTGTATATGTTAGTATTATTAATTATAAACTAAATACTTACAATATAGTACACTTTAAGCATTGTGGATCTTTAAGAGCAATCAAATTCGATAAATTTTTAATAATAATGATGGATAATAATTGGAATGGGATTAATAATTGGAAAGCTTTAAGTAAATAGAGTGTAGACGGTAATCAAACGACCTAAATACAACAACCCTTTCCTTTGTACAATTAAATCAACTAAGATAAGTCGATGTCCTACTAGTTCAGGGTCTTTGCATAATGCAATTTATTTTAACAAATTCGATTGTATTTTTATCTTTTACCAAATTAGACGTTTAAATAGTTTTATCTTTTCAGCAGGTTTGTTTGGACCTGCTCCTTTCCAAAAAAGTAACTTGATTACAATAAAATGTTGAGTGCTCTTAAATATCCATCTTGAGAGCAGGAATAATCGGAGTAATTTAATTTTTACAGACACCCGCAATTGAAAAAGAGAAGAACGAAGTCATTTCCAGCAATGAGAAAATTGAAGTATTACCCACAGTTCCCACAGTTACTATAAACACCATGATCCTGGAAGAAGTCTCAATGGAGCCGGCCACAAGTCCTGAAGCACCCGCAATAAACCCACGACCTAAAAAGTTTCCACTAAGAAATAACAGAAGATCAAATGGAATCAAACCAATTCCTATCAATTTGAGAGAGAATAATTTGTCGGCGGAACCGACTTCGGCACGACTTCAGCATTTTGACGAGACCAAATTCAACAGCAACAGCAATGACAATAGAAGGTCGCGTGAGAATGGAAGAAATAGTGCAAGAAATGGAATTGGCAAAGGCCGAAACCAAGATAGACTAGATTCTAGAGCTGAGGGTACAAGATCCAGAGAAGTCCGCACTGAGCAAACAGTCAATGCGCCTGTAAAAGACCAAGTAAGGAAAGAAAAAGTATCACTTCCCAAGTTGAATCTAGGAGGGCTGGATGAAGCGAAATTCTCTAGGAGAGAAGATACGAGAAGTGAATCACCTTCGCCAAGAGGACAGTCGAGAAACAATGGTATTGCTTACCCAAAAAGAAAAGAAACTGTTAATAAATACGCAGAGACTATATCCAGTGAAGAGCTATCGGCACTTAGAAGACCATCCAAAAGACCAAGTTTCTCATCTCGCAGAAGTGATGTTACTTCTTCAAGCAAGGAAACAGAAGATGTTGTACTCTCTAGAGAAGAATCTAGCGGAGAGTTAACATCAAGAAAGGGTAAGTTTCCACGACGTAATGGCAAAATAAATCTTCATGATAGAAAAGCAAAAGTAGAGGAGATTTCCCAAGAACAGAACGATGCTAATGAAGTACCAATGACAAAATCCGTCGATGGCAAATCCCCAGATCTGCAACTGAGAGAGCAGTTGAAAAAATCGTCCATGAACACGCAGGCACCAAAAGACAGCGTCTACTCGTGGATTGTCGATTCGGATAATACACAGACTACAGAAAAGACAAAATTCTTTCCATCTCGGGAACAAAAGAAATACAGCGCTAAGATCTCTGAGAAAGATTCTGAAACATCGACCAGTCTGAAACCAAGGTACGAATTGTACCATCGAAACAAAGATAATATCCTGTCAAGAAAGGCTACCACTACAGCAGGACCTGAAGACACAAGTAAGAATGGAATTGAATAGTATTACTAATTTTTGTTGTTCTAAATATTATAGTGTTTAATAATAATTATCCACTTTTTAATAAATATACAAAATCCAAAAAAAATTGTACAAAATCCCATAATAGCACTAATAAAAGATCAAATAAATAATAGAGCAAGATATTGTAACGAAAGTTAGTGATTTCATTTAATGTTCTTAGACCCAATGTCAGTATTTGTTTAATGTCTGATTTAATTTAATGTTCTTGGACCAATGTCAGTATTTGTGTAATGTCTAGCACCAACCAATGCATTTTTTGACCTTTAGCACTCAAAACGACAAAAGATCGAGGAAAACCTCAGAGTTTCAGCACCTTACCAAATGCTAAAAACAATAAATTAGGCCATTATTAAAATGCACGAATTTATAAATAATTAATCATTAAATTATATATTAAAACTATTAACCATAAGTTTTAGAATCAATATTCTAAAACTATTAATCATAAGGTAAAAATAATGTTTAATAAATATCTTTTAGGTAAATTAAGTGATGAAGAAACGAATGTATCGAACAAGTACTTCAACAGACCTCGACCAACTTTTGTTCCACCGAAGAAGGCGTTCGGAAAGACAAGTACTACACCCCTTGCACACATACCCAGGTAAGAAATAAAGTACAATGTTTTTTTTAATTTAAGTAGACCAAAATAAATTAATTATAACTACAGTCCATAAGATTAGAGTTGGCAAAATCAAAAGGCGGGAAAATTTTGAGGGAAACGATTCTATTGGTCCCCCATGTTCAATGCAACTTCAGAAAAAAATGCTCTACTCTACCCCTGTTCCACAAAAAAAAAAAAAAATTACATGGCAACACTTATTTTCCCTTTTTATAACCCCAAAACTACCTCCACGTTTGTTGTTTCCCGCCTTCGATTGTGCCAACTCTAATCTTATAGACTTTTTGTTGAAGGTGGCTATCGAATTGAACTTTTGCTTTTAATAACATTTCTTAAGGTGAGAAGACACGTTCTGTATACATAAATAATGTTATACATTGCAGAAACCATCGAATACTACATAATTTAATAATACAAATGGTCACAGAAATAATGATCAGTAACTGAATAATTAAACTGATTAACTATAAATAATGTTCCTACTTTTTCAGGGCATATAAGTATCGGTTAAGGTAATTACATTCCTCAAAAAGTGCACGGTGACTAGAGCAGCCCTATAGTAAAATAATAACACCAAGCAACGAATTTCTGAAACGTAGCGCTCTACGTATCATTCACATTACAACACACAAGAAACTAGACCAAGTAGGGTGTACCTTTCTCTATACTAACCTCAACTGGTGACAAGGATAAATAAGAAATAATATATAAAATAAGTCTGTACTTTTTACAATTAGCTTAACACTCTATTGCAGGTTCAGAGCAAGAAAAGCAGCTGAAAGTAACACACAGGTAAAGAGAAACAAGTTTGACAGCGGCGAAGAAGCAACCGAAGGAATAATAGCTGAGGTATTTACTAATCAAATTTCCCTAATTGACTTCCCATAAAATACCAAAATATCTAAAATTTTAATAATATTAAAAAAAATAATAATAATAAAACTGAAACTATAACAGACCAATTACAAAATTAACTCGAACATAACGGATTTAAGTAAAATTAGCATGTGACTTTAATATTAAGGCCCGTTCTTACAGTAACTATTTTTTCTCATAAATTTCTCTTCTAACTCTTCCCATCAATTGTTTCTATGCCCAATCTGGCATTTCTTTAAAGCCTAATGCAACAATTTTGACTCAACTAACTTAACAATTACATGTAAGAATGGGCCTTTGACTTGTTTGAAATTAATACATTTGTTACGATGAAGTCTTCTAGGCTGGATTTTGGTGTCAGGTGTTAGAATAAGATATCCTAAAGCCTGGTAAAGGAACAGCATACCCATTAACTAACCCTTAACACGGTTTTTTTTTTTTTT
>KZ651125.1:424062-439185 GCA_001010745.2 Gerris buenoi
TACAAGAACCATAATATCTGAAGATTATAATAAAGATTTTAGTATCGACCATGATTTTATAACAACATGGACATTATATTATAATATTCCAAAGACTAGACACATTAAATTATTTCATCTTCATTTTCAATCTTCAAACGTTCAAATAAAGAATTAAATACTTCAAAGTAAAATTATCATTTTCTAAAAATAAAAAGCTCAATATTACTTTTCTTACAAAAAACAAATAAAACTACGACATTGATAACGCGAATCCATATAGTTATGTCAGTTGAAATGTAAATATTGTGACGTTTTAGAAAACAGAAATACGCGGCAATCTTTAATAACCTTACGCTTACGTAGAATTGTCACCTTGTTGTGATTGTCAGAGGCATCTAGCGGCAAAAGTATGCAACAAGCTTTAGGGTATACGCAGCCTTAATTATGCATATAAAATAAATATTACAACGAAATATGCACAAAGGGTAAAACATGATTCATTGTGAAGATTTTGGGGGAAACATATTTTTTTTTTACTAAATATGCGATTTTTGGAAAAAAAAAAAACTTAAAAAACATATTGGTTTTATGAAAAAGAATATCTATGATTTTTTCTTTGATTTGTTAAAAAACATAGACTGCCAATGGGTGTAACACATAGCTTCCTTGCATCCTGTCATGTACTTTTTTAATTTTATGCTTTAACTACTAGCTATTATTGCCTAATTTGTTTGAATTAAAGTATAAATAGCAAAAGATAAAGAGCGCAGACATGATCTGAGGCTATCTGCGAGTTACTTTCGTTTCATGCAAATCAGATGAGTATTTTTAAGCTATAGGTGTAAATAAATGTATGTTTGTGCGCATGTGGAAGAGAAACAAATGAGCGCAGAAGCGCTGAACCACAGACCGACACGGAACCAAACATTTTCCCTGATGAAAAGGATATCTGTTTTAGAATTTTTGAAATCGGAGACCCAAAAAATTTCGTTCTTCAGAACGATCACATAGATCCGTTATTTTCGATAAGATCGGAAGCTATACATTACAAATACACTGGCGGTGATTAGGGGGGGGGGGGGTCGCTTCTGGTTTTTATGGTGTTGCACGTAACACGTAACATGTTGCAACAACTACAAGTATCAAATTATTTTTGCTTATATTTTTGGAGCTAAGGTACTTACAGACAGACAGACAAGCATAGGAATATTTAAGGGCCTTCGTTTTCGCCTACGCACACTAAAATATTCCTACGGACCAAAGTTTTAAACTTAACATCTTTTATATAATATAAATAAAATAAAAAGTAAACGTAATCAAATAATTTAGGAAAAGGTAAAAAGTATACAAATACTATATTAACCGTGCAAACATAATCAAAGCAAGTGACCTGTACTAAATAATAATTATTAGTTTTAAAAACAGTTGTTTTGAAAAAAAAAAAATAAATAAATAAATAAATAACCGCGATTGCTATGAACATTTTCAAAGCGTGTTTTTAATAAATTTTATGTTTTAAAACTTTTTATGTTTTATTTAATCACTTTGATTATAATTAATATTTTTCGATTACACCAAGTAAACAGGCACAACATGTTGGAGCACACCACTGCGAAAAATTAAAATCCGATTCTAGCGCTAATCAAGTAAGAATTGATATAAATTATTATTGAGTGAGAGAGCTGAATTTGGCTTCAATCTATACGTAAGTAGTTAAAAGAAACGTATTAAATAAAATAAAATCGTTTTTGTTTCGTAATCTACTAAATTACTATTTCATTTATTTATATCTTTTTTAAATTTCTTAACCTGCTAAAAAATAAGAAATTACTATTAAAGTCATTAGTCCTAATTTAAAGTAGTTGATATAAATGATTGAACTCGATAACTGTAATCTTTAGTCATCAGAATATAATATGTTTGAAATTACCAGCATTTTACATTTTTGGAAACGTTGCATTATTAAGCCGTTTCAAGGTGTCAATAAAAAAGTATTATCGTCGAAATTAATCATTTCAAAGTCTGCCGAATCCTAAAATCAAATTACTATAATAAAGAAATAAAAAAAAAATGTTGGAACACTTATTATTAGGTAATCTTGAAGCGAGTCTATAGTTGACCCTGATCTGAATTCTTGCACTTAAACGTCTTCTTGGACGATTGACCGTACAGGGTTAACAGGTACGCAATGCTATGAGTCAGGTGAAATTATTTTGGACCTCAAGATCATTTTGGAAAATTAATTTCAATTCAATTAGGTACTTCCGAATTTGTTTAACTAATTGGAGTTAATTTAACTTTAATAGCTTTCCATTAAAACCTTTAAATACCGCAATGAATAAATTTAATTACAGTAACTTGTAATATTTATTAAACCGAATTCCTTGATAACTTATTCGGATATATACAGGGTAACTGGCGATATATGTGAAAAAATGAAGTAGGCTGTTCTACGCGTAGGGGCTACAAAAACTCTTCATAAACCATATTAATAAACCATATTAAAATGTTTCATATTAAAAAAACAAGATTGGTTTACTATACTCACCTAAAAGTAAACAAGAGCAACAATAAACATGTTTTTTTTTTTTACTTTCAGCAAAGTTTACTAAAAACTGCGTGTTATGAATGGGTAATGGTAATATTATTAATATTGATTGAAAAGTTAGTAAAGAAGGAAGTTTTTCCTAAAGTCCGACAAGTTTAAGCTCGGTTCTTTACCAAGTTATGGCACCACAAAAAATTAATTTTTTAGTTTTTTCTTAAAAATAAAATTTGTATAAATGTTTTGTCATTTGACGGTATGAAAATTATTATTACACATTTATTGTAAGAAATATTGTCAGCTTTACAACGAAAACAAAAATTTTGTTTCAGTTTTGTTTCTTTTAAGTTTTTTACGAGCAAAGGTTTGCGATATTAAAAAAATGATAAAATTTGACCTTGTTAAAAAACCGACCTTGTTAAGAGTTAAACCATGGTTTATACAGCGTTTTTTGTAGCCCCTGAGGCGTACAACAACCTACTTCATTTTTTCACGTTTATCGCCAGTCACCCTGTATATATTACACACAATCCAAATGTCCATATACTCATCCATCACAGTATCTCTAGCACGGAAATAGATGTAGAGCTGACATTTTAAACGGTCGTTCCTCCTACAGCAAGAATTATTTTTCTATAGGGCCAGAAACAGTGAAATTGTGGTGAATAACTACAGTCTGTCCCAAACGAAAGTTAGTGCGTTGACAGCTCAGGAAAACGAGTGACCCACAGATGGCCAACCTCTCTAAGGGAAAAAACATTTATCTTTGCCTACTTGGGCCGACCTTTTGTCTAGGAAAATCTCGAGCTCTCATTGGCTCCCCACACCATTAGCTAGTTTTTCCCGCGCTGTCAACGCACTAACTCTCGTTTAGGACAGACTGTAAGGGCAGAAATTAAGTTTTACGAAGATAACAAATTACTAAGTCAAAAAATAAATAAATAAATAAAATCGTTCTGTAAATTAATTTAAAGAAATCGTGATATTGAAAATAATTTATTTATGAAAATTACTCTAATGTTAAAAGGGAAAAAATAATTAAAAATGCATAAGATCGGAATCATACTTGCACATAAAAAAACATTATTAGAATACAAAAAATGATCAAATACATAAGATCAATCTCAAGCCTGTTAACCGAAACCTTTAGATTATCAAGAAATCGTCGAAAAGAGAAAACTAAATAAGCACAAAAAAGGAAATAATTATCAATCCTTGGGAAATATTATTTCAACAAACTCGAATAAAAATGTATCATAAATTCAATCAATTTATTAATAAAAACATTTAAAAGTGTTTAAAAGGTTTGGTTACACTTCATTTTTGATTTTCAGTAAAAAATTAGAACTAGATTTTTTCCTGGGAACTTATATGGTTAGATTTTTTTGTTGTTGTGAAATATTTGTTTTTATATATTTTTAGTGCCTTAAAATTAATTTAGGGATATGATTTTTCTGATCATGTATGTCTAATTTCATCGAAATCTGCCCAGTACTTGAGGTTCCTCGTGTTTGCAAATACCACAGACAAAATATTTTTTCTAAAAAAACTACCTATTTCTTGGACTTAAGGAACCTCAAATCGAATTCTCGGATTTTCTTACATAAAATAAATGTCTCTATATATTTTTTAAATTAAAGAGAGCCGCTGAAATTCAAACATAAGAGAAAATCTACCCTATGACTATCTACCCGTATGACATGTTTGAGAAAATAAATAATAGATTACACGTAAATAATATATGAAGATATGTGCACTCATTATAAAGAATTAAAGAAAAGTTATGTCATTATATTATGTTAGCATTATAACCATAGTAAAACAATTCAAATATTCACACGAAACCTTTCTTTAATTAACAATGTTTGACAAGTAAAGAATAAAGCGGTGAGCATTCGCCCCGAATGAGCATGCGTTCGCCCAGTTTGGCTTGAGATGAGGACAGGGCCAGCCGAATTGATGCGCAATGCGCATGCCTCAACCCCATCTAATGTCGATACGTCAAAGTGAGCATGTGGTCGGTTTGTGCGCTCATTGTGGACTTGGTTAAAAATTCGGGTCGGGCCGAATATTAGGTTTGTTCCAACCCCACACTTCAAATTAGTTTCAAACTGTCCGACGCAAGCACATCGGACCACACTTGAACGTTTTTTGCTAATGCGCATGCGTGGGACAGTTTGAAACTAGTTTGAAGTGTGGTTGGAAGTTGGAACAAACCTTTTATATGAGCCCACTCCCACTTCTCATTTCTAACATTAATTTATATTATTTAGGAACATTTCTTATTTCTATTGTTTAACTGATTATTACCTTCCTGACTGTTTTAAAGGTCCGAACAAGGTGGATTATTGCTCATGCGGCACGTGGATGTGTGCCCCCACTACCTCCTCTCGTGCCGAACGGGAACGCATGCTCATTTGGGGCGAATACTCAAGTGTATCCCCGCATTAAACAGCAGTATATAATTAATTTTTTTAATTGCTCGATAAAATTCATCAATACCAAGTGTCTGATTAATGAATGATAATCAGAAAATCTTGATAAGAAACATAGAATGATAATAAAGATCAATATCTAATTAAGTAAAGATGTCCTTTGTTTGTTGCCTAAATAGAAATTTGAAGAATGTATAAGTAGAGGTAGTAATGACGATATTTAAGAGATTTATATCAAAGAATATGCCTTTTGTGTATTTCTTTAGGTGAAATTATAGTCATTCAATGTTTTAAATGCTTTGAGCAGGATGTTGGTTTAAAAGCGAATTAAGGATCAATTAACGAGGAAAAAAAAGGAAAAGATCACAATCTTAAGAAGTGAAGATGTCCTTTATGAGTTACTTAAGACAAAATGAAGTTTATGAATGGTAAAAAAGTGTTTTGATGAGAAATCGTAGATATGTCGAGGATCAATAAGTTTTTTTTTGAGAAGATGCCCTTTGTTGATTTGTTAGGAGTAAAAGAAGGATATTAAAGACGACCCTGGGATGTTCTAAGAGTTGATTATACGTCGATAATATATTACGTATAGTAGACTAACGTCTGGTCCTGGAGTAGGGTAGTGTCCTGTCGGTTGAAGTGGAGGGTGCCAGCTAGAGGTTGTTGAATACACCGATGTAGTTTCACTTCCTAATAGTAACTGGTCGGGGGTTCGAGTCGGTTCGTGTATTCAAGCGGTGCCAGTACTGTCCGGTACGGAACGCAACAGCCTAGCTTAGGTTTTGTTTGTCTTGCACAACATTCCCTTTCCTTCACTCGATACGCTTTAAAAAAAATCCTGCTATTTCCGGTCGAGCCAATCGGACCTTGTTATACAGCGATTTACGTTTTTTAAAAAATAATTTATTTTCGTGTCGATTTCGTAATTTGATTTTTAAGTGTTTATTTCTTTCCGGTTACAAATTTATTCGATAACTAACGATATAATTTGTCGGACTTTTGTTTTACAAATAAAATAAAAAGTTCGTAATTGTTTCGATATTTCGTCATTATTTTATAATAAACATTTGGTGATTATTCTACTTAAGAAAAAAATATAAAAGAATATAAACCAGCGGTATGTATACAACATCTTAACAACATCTTTAATTTTTAAATGATCTATGTACATTAGGCATAGTATTGACATTAAATCTATGTAACCTCAAATTGACGTTGGAAGAATTAAAATCGGATTACACCAATGCCCAAATGAAAATCTCGATAAGGAAATTGTTTACAATTTAAGTCAAAATAGTACATGAGTGCATTTATTTGATTTCATAAAAACGAATATTAAAAGGTTTTCCTACAGAAAAGAGGCCCCCTTTTTGGGTAGGAAATATACAAGACAGTTTATATCCCTTAGTCTAACTACATATTATGAGAAATGGATGTTCAGTCCAATACGCTTTGGGACAAAGGAATATCACACTTTTATATAACAAAAAAGTGTGCTCGGTTGTCCGAAAGTATATTAGATTAAAAAAGTGGGGGGGCCCTTTCCTATAAAAGTGCCCATTAAAAACCAATTTTAACCAATTAAACAACGAAATAAAAAAGGTAAAAATATATAACATAAACTGAAAGCCCTTTCATTCAGTATAACTCATGTTGTCAGATAAAACGTCAAAATAGGGAACATTTCAATAAGAATAATGTATACGGAATTTCTCTACGAAATTATGTCTCCTTAATGCAATGATTGAAATTAGTACTACTACAATATTTAATTGATAAAACAAACTTACTACAAGGCAACTGCACTTAGTTAGCACAACTGTTTAAATATATTCGACCGTAGTTAGCAAATCTCTAACTCGTTAACTAGCATCCTGTCGTTTACTAATTATCTTTTAAATGATAATTATTTATTTGCAGGCCTATTTAGGTAAGGTACAAACCCTAGTTGTTTATAAGTGCATAATTTTTATTCTAATACATTCCATCACTTGTAATTGCTTTGGCAATCATGTACTCTTCAAAAACAAATAAATAAACCTTGGATTGAGGCGGTAAGTCGCCAAGGTGACCTGAATTTTTGGCCACACATCAACTGTCAAGACTAATTTAAATTAAGTCAAACAATCATTTAAAAGATTAGGTCTAACATTCATTTTTAATAGATTAGGTCTAAATTCATTAAATAAAACCGTAAGCAAATATTCAGTGAATTAGTGTAGCACATAGCTTCCTCGCATTCTATTATTGAACGAATGGTCCCATGAGATTTAGATTTGTTGATATTTTAATTAAAAATTATGTTCTCAGCGTACATAACGCTGAAATAAATATAGACTATCTATCTTTTTGGACTATCTATCTATAAATATGGACTATCTGAAATAAATGTGGACTATCCAACAATGGACGCTGAAATAAATATGGGACTATCTGTGGGCTACATTTGATATGCCATCCAAATTTCTTCAAAATCGGATGACTACTTTAAAAAATATAGGGGTCACAAAAAAAAGTTAGAGCGTATGCGGAAGAGAAAGCAATACTCGTAGAAGATTAAAATGGATTTTAATTGATATGGGGTCCAACGCTGGGCTAATTATGAAATACAATCTAAATATCATCAAAATTGGATGAATAGTTTTTAAGATACGACAGTTCGAAAAATTGTTAAAGGGTAGATAGACACAAAACCAAAAATGTTCCCTGATGTCTGAAAAGGAATTTTTGAATTCAAAGACATAAAACAATTTCCATATGATTTCGTGGAGGAGTACCACATAGCAAATAGCAACAACACATTATTTTATACTCATGTGTTTATTCCTCCAATAAAAGGACGTGATGAAGCTATGTGCTATGCTAATTGACAGACTATAGTTTCCGAGCTTACAGCGAAGGTATCAGAAGCATTGTGATGACAAGTTAGCGCAGCACATAGCTTGATTGCGTCCTATTGAGCATAGACTAAGCTAGTCTACATTTACTTAAAAAGAAATGTCGTATCCTCTTTCAAAATATTATATCAGGGTAGCCAAAAATAACCGCACCTGTTTGAACACTTATAGCTCAGCTTCTGTAATAGATAGAGAGATGGAGTTTACGGGGTCTGAAATATTTTATTTCATATGGTTATTTATTCTATATTGAAACTATAATACCAGGCAACGATTACTAATCGGACGACTTTTTTAAACCCCTAATTCAAACCGTCATTGGATAGATTTCACCCAATAGTTTGTTAAGTTATAGATTATGAAATTCAAAGTAGAAGAATGTAATTTTTAGACCCCGCAAACCCCATACCTCTATCAATTACAGAAGCTGAGTGTAGGTGTTCAAAAAGTGTTTCTTTTTGGCCCACCCAGTATTGTAGGTATAGGTACATGTACAATTTAAAGTAAATTTAGAAGAATTTTCAGTTTAATCGCTAAAGATGCAGGCTGTAGATACTCGAGAGCCTAATTAACATATTTATACAAGGCTATTTATCATAGTAAACTAGAATCTATTTAACTAGCTCGTTATCAGATACTATAAAAATTATCTGGGAAAGGTGAGGTGGGAGGGACACAGTATGATAATAAGGAGCCCATTGCACACGACACAGAGAGTAAAAGCAGTCATTATGTGAGACGCGTGACAACCTTTACATGCTTATATAAGAGTGGTTTTCTTTTCATTACAGCTCCAACAACCCGTAACGTAATACTAACCCACTGAACTTGAATAGAATTATATCAACAGATTTTATCTTTCGAGTTTATTTAGTAACACGTATCGTCCAGTAATCGGATCTTTCACTTAAGTTCTCACTGATATGATTGTATCAGTTAATGGAAATAGAAAGGGAAAGTTGGTCATTTTACACACTTAAAAGAGTGATTTTTAACCTGAAATAGTTGATTTTTAACACCTAAAAGAGTGTGTTCAGTACACTGATAAATATTCAAATTAGGAAATACATATTAGCTTTGCTGTTTTTGAAAACTGTTAGTTGGTTATCAAGTTTTAAAATCTCAATAGTTGTAAAAGCTTCTCGTCACCTAGGTTTAATTCGCTTAATAATTGTTTATCATGGATTATCACTAAAGCTTCCTTTATCTTTGTATTACTCTTGTTAGACCACTTCTCGAATATGCTGTCCCAGTGTGGAATAAACTTTTTAAGTTCGCTTTAATCAGATCGAAAGAATTCAGCGTTTATTTGTCAGGATTTACTAATCGTACGAATCCTTTTTTTTTATCTTTTATACACCTTATACGATAGAAGAAAGGCTTTTGAAATGTATCTATCCAATAGGTGACTACTACTGTCATGAGGTTAAGTTTCCGGTTATTGTCTTTCCACCAGGAAATAGTGCTAGCAGATTTGCTTACATAAAGGAGTTATCAAAATATAAGCCCTCATATCCGCTCTGTCTATCAAATTAATAATTTGTTCCACTGCAATAATACAATTTCCATTTCCAACCAGTCTAAACGTAAATCAATCCAAATTCTCATGTGCTCCTTCAATTAACAGTCATCATATTTTATCAAGATCATATTTTCGACAAATTTTCTCGTGATACTTTATCTTTGATTTCTGTACTCTAATCTTCAAACAAATTCTCTACTGCGCGTAAATTTTTAAAGCTGTTTAAGGCTATTAAAAAAAACAAAAAAATGAAGTCTAGAGTGATATGTCAGTGAGAAAAATTACCCATTGAAAAACATACATAACATTAAGTTTACATTAAATAAAAATCGGTCTATCCAATAAAACTAGGAAAATCTTTCTGAAGTAGGTAGATACATAATTTATATTGTGACAATCCCTATTTTTTATCTATGAGCGCCATTCTCTGGAAAAACCATATTTTTCCCGGAAATCCGATGAAGACACGGTCTTATTGACTCATAGAGCATCGAGGAGAACCTTCCTATTTGCTATCCCAATTACCTCTGGTCAGGTTCTTGAGTTTATTCAAGGTTTTTCCTCTTTCTCCACAGCTTCTCACCGCAAGTTCCCTTTGATCGGTCGCTCTTCCATGCTCTCTCCTTTCGTTTACTTTTTGTGGATTCAACTTAAGACACTTTTTTTTATCACCTCGTCTGCTTTTCTCAGAGTGCATCCCAGCCCCCTCTATTTCCTCTCTCGTACATCTATACGTTAATGAGTTCAATAATTGTTAATAATTCCTCATTAGGAATACTTACTGGCCACTGAGCGAGTAAATACTAAGGCCAAAACATCTACAAATACTTGTATCCATCAACCCGTCATGTTTTGCTAGCAAACATATATCTGCCGTTATATTAATATTTAGGAGAAGGATCTTTGTTGTCATGGATAAACGCAATTACTGTTGCTAAGAAAATCTATTTAAAATTTTCGGTCAAACACCTTCGTCGACTCAAACTTGATCTCATAATATCAGTCGTCCGAAAGTATGGGCCAACCTCTTTAGCAATATATTAATATGAAACTAGCCTTTTTCATACCAGTCACCTCTGTCTGAACGGGAAACTGTTCAAAACCGGTCTACAATAAAATATTCTGCGTTTTGTGACAATAAACATCAATATAATATACACGTATATACTCTTTGCGTAACTACAAATAAGAGTTAAATTTCCTGGGTTACCGACCATTCGGATCAAATGAGATTTGTCAAATTTCCAATAAACTTGTTAGGAAAATCATAGAAGATCCTTCTTTCAATTCAGATAAAAACAAAAAAAAAAAAAATAATAATAATAAGACATATACTATTTTAACATCTTTAAAACAAAATTAAAAATAGTCAGCCAATTTTAGTGGCTCGTAGCTTTTAAGTGGGGTCACACTTATTTTTAAGCAATATTTAATGTGCGAAAACGGTTGAAAATAATTACGGTAAGATTCATTCGACAAATCATACAAATTTTTGAATAATTCGATGAGTATATGAATAAAAAAAAAAGTGTGAGCGCATGTGGAAGAGAAACCAATGGTGCAAAAGGTTGAAATTAATATGGGGCTAATTATGACTTACCACCCAAATTTCATTATAGTGGCCCACAAAAACGTTGACGGACAGACAGACACAAGACCCAAAATGTTTCCTGATGTCTGAAAAGGATTTCTGTACAGTCCAGTACATAAATCAGACATCAGTGAAGAATACTGGAATAAAAGGAAAAATCAGGTAAACGCTTCCGATACCTCCCGCGGTAAGCGCGATTTGTCAATATAAAATCTGAAAGAATTTGCCCATCACTTTTAGAGGGATTTTGATTTTGATCCCTCTAATATTAAATCACAAATTGATTGATACTTTACAAAAGAAGAAAGAAGATACTTAACATTTACAAAAGAAGATAACAAGTAAATTAATTTAAATCTATAAAACTTCATAATTAGTAGTCGATTTAATTTGAAGATAGTAAAGATCCTACTTTATATGGAAAATTATTTTAATTACAAAGTTAAATTAACTTATATTTATCTTGTAGGGAGAGAGAATGACTAATAAAGTGGGATATAAATAAGTTTTATTTAATAAGACAACAGATTACACTTACACAACTTACTACCTAATCTTTTAACTTAGGTCTTAGTTTAAACTCATTATTTATTTATATTGGACGACGTTAAAAGTCGTATAAGAGGACTATAAGTCTCTTAAAAAATTAACCGAGTTATCAAGTATTTACTGAGGTACAAATCTGTCTCTGTTAAAGTTGGGTTGTACGACAAGTTGACAGCATTAAAAAGGTTTCAACTAAAAAAGTTAATTTAACTTGGAAAAATACATTTAATCATGATATAAAAGTTTAAGCTAAGGGAGAAAAAAAGCATCGATCCAAGAAAGCTAAAAAAAATTTTTTTTATTTAAATCCCTTATTTATTCATAATAATTGTCCTTATTTCCCATAAACTAGAACTAGATGAATCACGGCAAAGATAAATAAATATTGTCATTGGTATGACAATAGACTATATTAATTTTTTGTTTTAACTAATTTTTATGTAAATAATGGCAAAAACAGTCATCTAAATCTGACCAGTTGTTTAGGCTGTCACTCGCCTTCTACAAGACTACAGAGAAAAATACATTTTTAAAAAACACACTTTTAGACTTAGGGGACCTTAAAACGTATAAATTCTTAAAAATCAGTATTACGCGCTATCGTTATACTGTCTGATTATAAGAAATTAAAAAAATTGAGTGCCATTTAGTAGAGCATTTAGCTTCCTCGCATCCTATCACATACTTTATGGATATTATGCTTTTACAATCAATTAGTGTCTAATTTATTTTAATAAATTAGATACTTAATAACATGACTTGAAGTATGGATTTAGCAAAATATAAAAAGCGAAGACAGTTGATTTCGGCTATCTGTGGAGTACTTTTGGCAAACCACATAAAAATCAGATGAGCAGCTTAGAAGAAGTGGGTATAAATGAATGTATGTTTGTGCGCAAGATAAAGAGAAACAAATGGGTAAAACTTATATGGTATCAACAAAAAGCTAATTATAACCTACCATTAAAATTTCATTAAAATCAGTGTAGTTTTAAAGATATGTAGGTTCGCAAAAATTGAGCGACACACACGGAACCAATAATGATGTCTGAAACGTATGTCTAGGAATTTTTTGATCGGACACCATAATAAAATATTTTAGTTCATCAGTACGATCACATAGCTTCTGTTTCTTTTCTGTAAGCTCGGAAACAAAATAATTAAATAGAGATCAAGGAATAGTTCGGCTACATTTGCTAGCTCCCCAGAAAAAATTACAGATAGACACAGGACAAATAATGCTCTCTGTTATCTGATAAGGATTTCTTGCTATGAAATTGCAAATGATTGTTTACTAATTTGTAATAATAAACTTATTTACCTTCGGCAAGCTCGGAAGCAAAAGATATTAATGTATACATTATACATACATATATAGATATTAGAACGAGTATGAAAAATGAGGAAAAACATTTCATTGTGAATACGCTGAAATTATGAAGTGTAAATTGAAGACACATTCAGATTTTAACCGGTGTCACCATGAACAAGTGTGCGCGTTAAAATAAAAATACACTTATCTCGTTAAACTTTCTACTAAATGCTTGCTTTCAGTCCTTAAGGTTTCTTAACAAAGCTTTTTTTTACAAACCTTAGCAGAAAAAGAGGTAGATTACCTTCATTTCTTGATCAGGACGAAATATCTTAGCAGAAAAAGAGGAAGATTCTCTTCTTTTTTTGATCAGAACGAAATCTATTATCATCAAATTACATTTTCTAACACAATTATATAATTAATAATTTTCTCGTAAGACAATTTTACAACATCCATGAGAAATTTTTGACTAGTAAAACGAAAGAACGCAAATTTTAATAAATTAAATGATAACAAAATCTTTATTAGCGGCAACATTATCCATTAATTTTACTCACAAAAATATTTGAAAAAACTAATTTAAATATATAATAGTAATAACAAAGACGCTATCAACAAGGAAAGGGTCTTAACTTTACTAATGGTTTGAAAAGAATCGATTTTACGGATGAAATTCTATTTTCTGAGATAGTGGGACCACAAGATGCATGAGAAAATAGGACCATGACTTATCACTGAATACATCAATGAGTTTCTCGAGTAATTTATTTATTAACAGGTGTAACTCATTCAATAGAACCACTATATCAAAAAAAAATCCAATCCAACTTTCAGTAAAGAATCCGGATACATTGCTGCATCGAATCAAAAAACATCGATATTGGAGTTTCGATGTATCATTAACATCGATACTGATCCGATGATCAAAATCAAAAACAACAAAATCGACGAGATTTACCTACCCTTTTTCTTGCTAGTCTAGTTGAGAGGTTGATGCCAATGTATCGTAAACATCGATGTTGGTTCGGTTCGACGTCTAACACCAAAAACATCGATGTTTAGCTATTGATGTCCTAACCCTAATTCAGTGTTCATCAGGGCCGGATAGTAAGGAAATAAGAGATAAGAGGCCAAGATAGAATGCCTAGCGTTACCCTACACAACTAATGATGACCGGTTGCAGCTGGAAAGCAAACTTCATTATAATAGAGTTATTGCAAGGGCGTTTTACGTCTTCCCACACAGAAGAGAATGTTCACTGCTACAGCCGATACCATTTTTATCAGTAGAAATTATTTCTAAATTAAAATAAGATCGGATATTTTCGGAATGTTAAATTAAATTTGGAATTATAAAATTAAAATCTAACTCTATTTTACCAAACAAAAATTTTATTTTAAGTTTTTAATTTTATATTTAAGTCTTTAATTCTATATGAAAGTCAAGTAAAATCTACTTTAAACTTAGTTATGTGTTGCAACTTCACGAATTGAATCTAGCGTAAGCTAAAAGTAATACTTTTTTTGAAAAATAAATAAAATAGACTTTTAATTTGGCTTTTAACGAATGCAACTTGTTACTTTATAAGGAATCAGAGGCGATACGTAACATATTCATACACTAACGGCAAATAACATTAACAGTAAATAACACAACCGATAATTTGAACTGCCACCAAATAATAGATTGTAGCAGATAATTTAGTCTACGTCCTATTTCTCCTTTTTTTCAATCTATTCACTCATTACTTGATTTCACTTAAGCGTAATTCCAAATGCATTTAGCCAATATATCTATATATATAAAATCCAAATACCACTCACTGACACATCACGATTTCTCTGAAACCACTGGACCTACGACCATGAAATTTTGTAGGTGTGTTCCTCTTACCTCCTAGGTGCTCGCTAAGAAATATTTTTAAAATCCGCCATCTTGATTCAAGATGGCGGCCATTTATATACAAAATTCGATATCTTGGGAAACAATCGTACTAGAACCTTGAAATTTAGAAGTTGGTTTCCTTTTATGAAATTAGTAACTTTTGATAAATAGTTTACCAATCGGGCATTTAGATTCAAGATGGCGACCAAACATGTATAAAAGTCAACGTATGTGTGTTTTGCAAATCAACAGTTTTAGTCCGATCTCGATAAAAATTTGCACACTTGACCTTTAAAGCAAGGAGAAAATTACTGTCTACATGAATATTCAAAAATTTAATTTTGGTACACAGGGGTACGGGGTACAAATGTCAAAGTAATGAATATCCTTCATGATGCATATCGTT
>KZ651125.1:439210-453542 GCA_001010745.2 Gerris buenoi
GAGTAGAGTATGAAATTCACATTGGCTTATTGGACCTAATATATTTATTAATTGCTGACCTAAATCTACTAAAGATTGGCTGTTGAGAGATGTTGTGAGGGAGCTGATTAAATAGACGTGGACCTGAGAAGTAAGCATGACTTGCTCCTAGTCTTGTGGAGAAGCGGGGTTCCAAAAGAACCTTATTAACTTGGCGACGCGTCATGTAAGCAGGCTCATTCTCAGGTACAAAATCGTTCTGATGTTTGTGAACAAACTTCAATAAATTTTGTTTATAAAGCTGATCGATATTTAGTACTCCGAATTCATTATAAAGCAGTTCAGTAGAAAACCGAGCGTGTTTTCTTAAACAAATTTTAATTATTTTTTTATGAAGCATCACAAGGGGCTGCAGGAGAGTGGAAGCGATGCCGCCCCAGACCACCAGTCCGTACTCCAGTATTGATTGCACCAATGCAATAAACACTGTTCTCAGTCCGTCTTTCTGCAGTATCGATCTCAGTTGGACAAATTTATAGATTATTTTTCTAAGTTTACTGATGAGATATGACATATGATGATTCCAACGCAAGTGCTTATCTACTACAACACCAAGATATTTAGTTGTGGAGCAGACCGGCAGGTGGGGACAGACACAACACCCACCCCCACACCCCACGCCATGTAACGTCACTTTCAGGTCTTCAGGAGCTGATCCTGCGCTAGTCAACGAAAATGGTATTACTACGGATTTATCTATGTTCAGACTGACAAGATTGTTACTTAACCAAAGCGCAAATAATTAAATAATTAATTAAAGAATCTTTAATTAATAATTAAAGAGACCCTTCTGTAACAAGGAAGAACTGGAATAAAGAAAGTTGATTTTCAATTCAGAAAATTAAGGTGAATTTATAATCCTTAAATAAATTACTTAAAATACTACTAACATAGCTTCCTTGCGCCCTATTTCGTAAAATTTAATGATTTTATGCATTTAAAACCTATTATTGCCCCCCCCCCCCTCGCAGAAGGTTGAAACTTATATGGGACCAACCCAGATTTAAAAGAAGTAATGCTAGTTTAAAGTTTAAAAGCAAGTATCATTTGTTCAAAAACTATTAATGCTAGTCCAAACAAAGTAAAATAAGTTCAAAAAGAAGTAACACTAGTATTAAATTAAATTTAACAAAACCAACAATACTTGTCCAAAAACAAGTAAAACTAGATAAAAAACAAGCAACGCTAGTTCAAAAAGAAGTAACACTAGTTGCAAAACAAGTAACACCATGTAGTTGTAAAACAAGCAACGTTAGTTCATAAACAAGTAACGCCTGGTATAGGTAAAGTAGTTCAAAAACATACAAGAATTCTAATTCAAACAAACAATGCTCGTTCAACAAGTATGAAAGAAGCAACTCTATTTTAAAAACCATGTAACGCTAGTTCAAAAACAAGTACAGTAGAACTACAGTGTATGGTGCCCCTGCCCGAAATTTATTATTAGTCTAATTTTTTAAGGACATAATTCCTTCTATATTCTTTAAAGATAATATTTCTTATTTCTATTCACTCCAGAGATAATATATCTTTGTCTAAATAACTTTTGGACAAAGGAATATCATTCGTGAGGTGACACTATAAGAAGGGGGCACCGTACACTGTAGTTCAGCCAAACGTTCTTATAGTTATAATTCTTATTCTCTTAATTTACTGTGAATTCGGGAATGAATGAAAATTAAACCCCAGTTCCCTGCGTTTTCGGCGCCTTGGACGTATCACCCATGCAACAAATTTTAAATAGTTTTTTCTTACACCTACAAAATCCATCGATAATCATCATAAAATATAAAAAGGTCCAAAATTAATGTTTATAATTCAATAAATAAATGCTTTCAATGGGCAAGTACTTTATTGTTATAACCATCACCTCTAAAGAGCCAAAAAATAATTAATTCATATTAATTTCTTACGAAAAAAATTATCATTTATAAATCATCAAGATGTTCATCACCAGACATACCTGAAACATAAAAAAATATTTCAAAATCAATAGAAAAGAACAAAATGCAATATTTTAAATATATTTGTGTATTTATTTATTAAAATACATGAGAATTTTAGTTTTTTTAATTTCGTTGAATAAGAACTTAAAACAGTTAAATATCAGATAAAGCACAAAAAGAAAGAAAATAGAAATATTGTAGTAGAATAAATAAAATAATAAGAAAAGCAAAGAGAAATAGGAAAAAACATAAAATAAAGTTAAGTAGCAATTATTGCTTAGCAAGGTTTATCTAAAACAAACTGTAATACGAATATAACAACTCCCTATCCCTCTCTCCCTCTCTTTATCCACTTATCTACTTAAGACAGTGTTTTTAATTATTTTTTAAATCGTTGCTCACTAAAAATAAGTACATTAAATCAAGGGTGTAACTAAACTAATAAGTATAGAAGCAGCCGCCCTCTTATCATAATAATTTATTGATTTACTTTTGGAGCTATCTCTCCTAGCTAATTATGTGAAGCAGGGGTCCTTTTTCCACACGTGGGCCATAACCATAATTTTCTAACCATTAGTGGGCTAAACATTTTCTGCTAACTCCTTTTCAATTCTTTATATTTTTTTTCTTGCTCTTTATACGTGGTATGTGTAGAAAGATAGTATTGTGATGGCGAGAAAATTTGATTGTGAGATTTTAATGGTTTTACAAGTTTTGAGTCTAAAAAGAGTGGTTTTATTAAAATAGTCTGTCTGCTGTCCAAGCAGACTAAGCAATTAGGGTATGATATTTTACTAAGCAGACTACTAACCCAATTTTCATGAAATATAACATATTACACTTGTTAAAAAATATCATACCCTAATTTTACCCGAATTTCAGCTCTAAATTGTATCTCCGTCCTATAACTTGGCCTTTTTTCTTGACCGGCGATTAACGTGGCAATTACACACAAACAAAAGTAAATTTGCTACTCAGTCTTCTGGATCGCAGGTCTGAGATTTGTTATATCTGATATAACCAAGGGAACCTTCTACACCAAGAAAAATCCAAATTAATCAGGATTATTATCATCATCCAGCTTTAATTACTCTTCAATTAAATTCACCAAAGGTACCTTCTAGCACCAAGAAAAATCTAAATTAATAAGGATTATTATCATCACGTAGCTTTTAGCCCAAAGACAAACAGATATCAGATTTTAAAAACATTCAAAAAGATCACTAATGCCTACTTTCAGATTATTATTATCATGTAGCTTTAAGCCTAAAGACAAACTACCAACGATATAAGAATGTAAAAACATTAAAAAAGATCACTAATGCCTACTTTCAGATTATTATTATCATGTAGCTTTAAGCCTAAAGACAAACTACCAACGATATAAGAATGTAAAAACATTAAAAAAGATCACTAATGCCTACTTTCAGATTATTATTATCATGTAGCTTTAAGCCTAAAGACAAANTAGAAAGATAGTATTGTGATGGCGAGGAAATTTGTGAGATTTTAATGGTTTTACAAGTTTTGAGTCTAAAAAGAGTAGTTTTATTAAAATAGTCTGTCTGCTGTCCATTCAGGCAATTAGGGTATGCTATTTTACTAAGCAGACTACTAACCCAATTTTCATCAAATATAACATATTACACTTGTTAAAAAATATCATACCCTAATTTAATTTTTTAATGGTTTAACATGTTTTGAGTCTAAAAAGAGTGGTTTTACTAAAATAGTCTGTCTGCTGTCCAAGTAGACTAATTAGGGTATGATATTAACTACATATAAAACATATTACACTTATAAAAAAATATACCCTAATTTTACCCGAATTTCAGCTCTAAATTGTATCTCCGTCCTATACCTTGGCCTTTTTCTTGACCGGCGATTAACGTGGCAATTACACACAAACAAAAGTAAATTTGCTGCTCGGTCTTCTGGATCGCAGGTCTGAGATTTATTATATCTTATATAACCAAGGGAACCTTCTACACCAAGAAAAATCCAAATTAATCAGGATTATTATCATCATCCAGCTTTAATTACTCTTCAATTAAATTCACCAAAGGTACCTTCTAGCACCAAGAAAAATCTAAATTAATAAGGATTATTATCATCACGTAGCTTTTAGCCCAAAGACAAACAGATATCAGATTTTAAAAACATTCAAAAAGATCACTAATGCCTACTTTCAGATTATTATTATCATGTAGCTTTAAGCCTAAAGACAAACTACCAACGATATAAGAATGTAAAAACATTAAAAAAGATCACTAATGCCTACTTTCAGATTATTATTATCATGTAGCTTTAAGCCTAAAGACAAACTACCAACGATATAAGAATGTAAAAACATTAAAAAAGATCACTAATGCCTACTTTCAGATTATTATTATCATGTAGCTTTAAGCCTAAAGACAAACTACCAACGATATAAGAATGTAAAAACATTAAAAAAGATCACTAATGCCTACTTTCAGATTATTATTATCATGTAGCTTTAAGCCTAAAGACAAACTACCAACGATATAAGAATGTAAAAACATTAAAAAAGATCACTAATGCCTACTTTCAGATTATTATTATCATGTAGCTTTAAGCCTAAAGACAAACTACCAACGATATAAGAATGTAAAAACATTAAAAAAGATCACTAATGCCTACTTTCAGATTATTATTATCATGTAGCTTTAAGCCTAAAGACAAACTACCAACGATATAAGAATGTAAAAACATTAAAAAAGATCACTAATGCCTACTTTCAGATTATTATTATCATGTAGCTTTAAGCCTAAAGACAAACTACCAACGATATAAGAATGTAAAAACATTAAAAAAGATCACTAATGCCTACTTTCAGATTATTATTATCATGTAGCTTTAAGCCTAAAGACAAACTACCAACGATATAAGAATGTAAAAACATTAAAAAAGATCACTAATGCCTACTTTCAGATTATTATTATCATGTAGCTTTAAGCCTAAAGACAAACTACCAACGATATAAGAATGTAAAAACATTAAAAAAGATCACTAATGCCTACTTTCAGATTATTATTATCATGTAGCTTTAAGCCTAAAGACAAACTACCAACGATATAAGAATGTAAAAACATTAAAAAAGATCACTAATGCCTACTTTCAGATTATTATTATCATGTAGCTTTAAGCCTAAAGACAAACTACCAACGATATAAGAATGTAAAAACATTAAAAAAGATCACTAATGCCTACTTTCAGATTATTATTATCATGTAGCTTTAAGCCTAAAGACAAACTACCAACGATATAAGAATGTAAAAACATTAAAAAAGATCACTAATGCCTACTTTCAGATTATTATTATCATGTAGCTTTAAGCCTAAAGACAAACTACCAACGATATAAGAATGTAAAAACATTAAAAAAGATCACTAATGCCTACTTTCAGATTATTATTATCATGTAGCTTTAAGCCTAAAGACAAACTACCAACGATATAAGAATGTAAAAACATTAAAAAAGATCACTAATGCCTACTTTCAGATTATTATTATCATGTAGCTTTAAGCCTAAAGACAAACTACCAACGATATAAGAATGTAAAAACATTAAAAAAGATCACTAATGCCTACTTTCAGATTATTATTATCATGTAGCTTTAAGCCTAAAGACAAACTACCAACGATATAAGAATGTAAAAACATTAAAAAAGATCACTAATGCCTACTTTCAGATTATTATTATCATGTAGCTTTAAGCCTAAAGACAAACTACCAACGATATAAGAATGTAAAAACATTAAAAAAGATCACTAATGCCTACTTTCAGATTATTATTATCATGTAGCTTTAAGCCTAAAGACAAACTACCAACGATATAAGAATGTAAAAACATTAAAAAAGATCACTAATGCCTACTTTCAGATTATTATTATCATGTAGCTTTAAGCCTAAAGACAAACTACCAACGATATAAGAATGTAAAAACATTAAAAAAGATCACTAATGCCTACTTTCAGATTATTATTATCATGTAGCTTTAAGCCTAAAGACAAACTACCAACGATATAAGAATGTAAAAACATTAAAAAAGATCACTAATGCCTACTTTCAGATTATTATTATCATGTAGCTTTAAGCCTAAAGACAAACTACCAACGATATAAGAATGTAAAAACATTAAAAAAGATCACTAATGCCTACTTTCAGATTATTATTATCATGTAGCTTTAAGCCTAAAGACAAACTACCAACGATATAAGAATGTAAAAACATTAAAAAAGATCACTAATGCCTACTTTCAGATTATTATTATCATGTAGCTTTAAGCCTAAAGACAAACTACCAACGATATAAGAATGTAAAAACATTAAAAAAGATCACTAATGCCTACTTTCAGATTATTATTATCATGTAGCTTTAAGCCTAAAGACAAACTACCAACGATATAAGAATGTAAAAACATTAAAAAAGATCACTAATGCCTACTTTCAGATTATTATTATCATGTAGCTTTAAGCCTAAAGACAAACTACCAACGATATAAGAATGTAAAAACATTAAAAAAGATCACTAATGCCTACTTTCAGATTATTATTATCATGTAGCTTTAAGCCTAAAGACAAACTACCAACGATATAAGAATGTAAAAACATTAAAAAAGATCACTAATGCCTACTTTCAGATTATTATTATCATGTAGCTTTAAGCCTAAAGACAAACTACCAACGATATAAGAATGTAAAAACATTAAAAAAGATCACTAATGCCTACTTTCAGATTATTATTATCATGTAGCTTTAAGCCTAAAGACAAACTACCAACGATATAAGAATGTAAAAACATTAAAAAAGATCACTAATGCCTACTTTCAGATTATTATTATCATGTAGCTTTAAGCCTAAAGACAAACTACCAACGATATAAGAATGTAAAAACATTAAAAAAGATCACTAATGCCTACTTTCAGATTATTATTATCATGTAGCTTTAAGCCTAAAGACAAACTACCAACGATATAAGAATGTAAAAACATTAAAAAAGATCACTAATGCCTACTTTCAGATTATTATTATCATGTAGCTTTAAGCCTAAAGACAAACTACCAACGATATAAGAATGTAAAAACATTAAAAAAGATCACTAATGCCTACTTTCAGATTATTATTATCATGTAGCTTTAAGCCTAAAGACAAACTACCAACGATATAAGAATGTAAAAACATTAAAAAAGATCACTAATGCCTACTTTCAGATTATTATTATCATGTAGCTTTAAGCCTAAAGACAAACTACCAACGATATAAGAATGTAAAAACATTAAAAAAGATCACTAATGCCTACTTTCAGATTATTATTATCATGTAGCTTTAAGCCTAAAGACAAACTACCAACGATATAAGAATGTAAAAACATTAAAAAAGATCACTAATGCCTACTTTCAGATTATTATTATCATGTAGCTTTAAGCCTAAAGACAAACTACCAACGATATAAGAATGTAAAAACATTAAAAAAGATCACTAATGCCTACTTTCAGATTATTATTATCATGTAGCTTTAAGCCTAAAGACAAACTACCAACGATATAAGAATGTAAAAACATTAAAAAAGATCACTAATGCCTACTTTCAGATTATTATTATCATGTAGCTTTAAGCCTAAAGACAAACTACCAACGATATAAGAATGTAAAAACATTAAAAAAGATCACTAATGCCTACTTTCAGATTATTATTATCATGTAGCTTTAAGCCTAAAGACAAACTACCAACGATATAAGAATGTAAAAACATTAAAAAAGATCACTAATGCCTACTTTCAGATTATTATTATCATGTAGCTTTAAGCCTAAAGACAAACTACCAACGATATAAGAATGTAAAAACATTAAAAAAGATCACTAATGCCTACTTTCAGATTATTATTATCATGTAGCTTTAAGCCTAAAGACAAACTACCAACGATATAAGAATGTAAAAACATTAAAAAAGATCACTAATGCCTACTTTCAGATTATTATTATCATGTAGCTTTAAGCCTAAAGACAAACTACCAACGATATAAGAATGTAAAAACATTAAAAAAGATCACTAATGCCTACTTTCAGATTATTATTATCATGTAGCTTTAAGCCTAAAGACAAACTACCAACGATATAAGAATGTAAAAACATTAAAAAAGATCACTAATGCCTACTTTCAGATTATTATTATCATGTAGCTTTAAGCCTAAAGACAAACTACCAACGATATAAGAATGTAAAAACATTAAAAAAGATCACTAATGCCTACTTTCAGATTATTATTATCATGTAGCTTTAAGCCTAAAGACAAACTACCAACGATATAAGAATGTAAAAACATTAAAAAAGATCACTAATGCCTACTTTCAGATTATTATTATCATGTAGCTTTAAGCCTAAAGACAAACTACCAANAAAAATCAATTTATTTTATCTTATTTTTCATTTTTCTTAAAAAAAAGTAAAGTCAACAGATTTTTTTGACTTTTGATTCGTGTTCTTGATGGTTTAAAGATATTCAAACGCCCAATATATATATATATTTTTTTTACGAATTTTTTTTGGGGCGAAAAATTGGGTAAAAACACCCCAAAAACACAATTTTTCCGAACTTTAGGCGCATGTTCCGGGAAAACTGTAGGTATAGGAGACATTTTGACTTCAGATTCGGATTCAGCAACCTCGAAAACATAAAGTTCAGATATAATTTTCTTAGGGGCAGAAAGTTCGTTAAATTTTGCAGAACAGTGTTATTCTTGAGAATGATTCAAGGAGGGATCGAAATATAACAAAAGTGAGTTTGTTTTTTTCTATAATAGACCCAATTACTAAAGAATATTACAGCAGTAATCATATTAAACAGAGAGTAAAAAAATCAAATAGAATTTAAGAAGGAAAAGATTGGTCCAACTAACGCGAAAAACTATACATAGTGATATTTAAATTCAATAATACCTAGTTTAGTTAAAGTATTACAATTAAACATATTTTTTAAAAAGTATGCAAACTCCGGTTATTTTACTACGTTTTTATTAGCTTGCTTCCTTGTTTGTTTGTTAGTACAGTACAAATCTTGCAATCGATTTTTAAATAATTTCCCGAGTAGCTAGACACACGAAACTTTCAGAATAGCTCAGAACACGATGACAATGCATTATTTGAATACTTCTATCCATCTTTCAGCAAAATTTAATTCGTTTTCAGCAAATTGTGCTGAATGGAAAGTTAGTACTGAAAAAATCCGTGATATTTTATTTGTTTAAACATGTCCCATATTTACTATCTTCATTTTGACATGTTTCAAATTTATGATTTATGACACAAAATTTAAAATCGTAGTATATAAAAAGTTTTTTTTTATCGTGCAATTTTATATTTCATTTTTGATTTAGAGCTTTAATTTTCCTAGGAAAACTACTAACATAATAATATGATTAAATGAATTAGAAAATAAATGCAGTCAATTAAAAGGGTAGTGCCCCTAAATTTAGAGCATAAATGTATTTCCCTATTCCTCCTCTATTGCTTCAGGGTATAATTTTTATAAGCAGCCAAATTTTATAAAAATCGACCAAGTAGTTTATAGGCTCCACGATATTTTTTTAAAACCTATATTTATGGACTCGTGGGATCTTAAAACGTGTAAATAAATCAATTGAATATTCGTGTCATAAAAATACTTCCTCCCTAAAAGAGAAGGCAAAAAATGAGTTGTTTTAGTTTAGAGTAATTAAAAAATTAATAGAATCATTTGATTAGCAACTATAGTTGAATACACATAGTCTGAGGAACAATATAGATTTTTAAGACTAGTATTAATATTATGTTCGGAAAAATAAATCATTTTAAATTATATATAACTTGTAATATACTTAATAACTCAATAACCTTTTATTAACCTAGGAGTTAGAAAAATATATAAATCAACGATAAAAAATTAAGTGTTTCCGCCCAGGATCGAACTGGGGACCTTCTGCGTGTTAGGCAGATGTGATAACCGCTACACCACGGAAACCGCCGTGACAATCAACCACACATTCCAGTAAATAACAGACACGCTCCAACACATGCATACCGGGCCTCATATATTTTCGATCAAAATGTGTATAGTAAATAAATAAAAATAGATTTGACAAAAATGAGAAAAACTATTACATTGTTCATTTTAATTTAATAACACGTAGTGAAGTGTTACACATGTATTAATTGTAGAATATAAGTTTAGTTCTAGTAGTGTAGTCTTTATAAGGCCATCATAAGTGCTGATAATGGAAAAATAATACGAAGTTTTTTCATACTAATTTAATAACTGATTATGGTAGTAATATTGATTGTTATAGAATAATTTAAAAGATGGACATGGACTATGTCACTTAGTGTCACGGCACTTTGCCGATTTGCAAAAGGAAATAATTTTATGTTATATTTTAATCCAATTTATAATTTTGTTTTCATTACATTAAGTATTTAAAAGTTTTGTACATATTTTAATTTGTGTTATATTTTGCTTTGCTTGCAACAAATGGATATTTGTTTATAATAATATATCATATAAAATCATAAAAGAGAATATTGCGAGGAAAAAGAAAAGAAAAGTTTAGAGTATAAAAAGATGGTGATATTATGAAGGCCAAAATGTGTAGTAGATATAAATATAAAAAGATTATAACACAAAAGAGTGTAAAAGAGAAGAGAAAGAAGGAAATAGGAAATAAATACTAAGCTAGATAAAATAGAAGAATAATTATATTAAGAGATATGTATATCTATTGAAATCGCCGAATCAGATGGTAGATTTAAAATCACATGGTTTTATTCCAACTTTACAGAATGTGAAATACGATCTTTTGGCACTTCTTTAAACGTTACTGACCTTATAAAGAAGCAGAAGGGAGTAACAATCTAAAGTAAGTGTACGGAATGTTCTTCTTTAGACTGTTACCCCTCTTCTAAAAGCAGAAGTTTTATTTTTTTTTTGTCCCAAAATAGGTACATTGGACATAATTAAATTATAATATAGAATTAAATTATATATAATTATATTATATGCATTTATATTCTAAAGTCTAAAGAATTATAGGGGAGTAACAATCTAAAGAAATGCCATCGTTTTTCTCCTTTTACCTTAATCGGTGCTACTAATAAAACAATGTAAAAAAAATTATATTTCTAATTACTTAATAAGGACATATAAGTTAATTGCATAAGATATAAAATTACATTAATTATTACCTCATCATAAATTAATCATAACAAATTACCCTAAACATAAACTAAAAACTAAACAACTAATTGATCGTCTTTTGACTCCACTTAAAGTCAAGTATGTCATAAAATACTAAAAAATATAATACTGGGACAATATATAACAACAAAAAAAAACTATTACATTTTGACAGAAAATTATCCTAATTATTCAATTTGTTCAGACAATGTAGACTCTAAACTTATATGATTGACAGCAATACGGAACATCATTAGTTTCAGCTTCTAAAAGATGTTGCAACCTGTTTTGATTATGTGATTGTTTTGCCTTGGCGTGACTACATTTACGTCTTATCACACGTAAAGGATCTCCCTGCTGTATACGCGAAAATTATTGCTAAGGAAGAAGCTAATTTTTCTTTAATACGATATAATCAAGGATAAATCATTCAAATTAGAAAATAATCTTTGAAAAATGACAGGTTTGACCTTCTGCTTTCGAATTGTCAGTTATAAAACCAATAAGTAGCATTAGCTTTAGTTTAAAATAATTGAGTTCAAGGGAACTTAGTATTTAATTTTTTAAATTTGACTTCAGTTTAAAGCCTCGTCCAGACTGCCGACCCGAATAGACGAAACGAGACGAGAATGGTCTCTACGCAAGCCCAGACTGAGATGACTGAGATAAATAGTTTAGAGGTGACTTCGTCGCCGTCGCCCGTCGTTGGGACACTACTCGATTATATAAAAGATAATATAATATGTATGTTTATTTTCTATTTTCCCAAATAACAAATTGTGTTTAAAAAGAAAGTTTTAAAGTCCTCTGAGTCCTTATGTTCTGTTATCTGCACAGACGCATGAGTTTAAACTACAAAACTATCACTATAACAAATCGAAGTATTCGGTTTACATGTCCAGTAAAATCGCAAATCGAGGAAATTAATTCAGCATTAACACCTTTCAAAAACAGATGACGATTTTGACTAGAACATATTTAGTTGTAGTCTGTTTAAAAACAACATATGTATAATACCTTAATGAGTATCAATGATCATGGGCGTAGCCAGGGGGGGGGGCCATGNAAGCTTAAGCAATCCAACAGGGTCAAAGAAAATAAATAATTGCGTATAAAATAAGATAAATTGGGAAATGTCAGCCAACTTTTGATTAAATTTTTAAATTGTTGTAGTGGTATAACTCAAAGGTTATTATACCTGTAGGGTTCTTTGTGATTCCTTGGTCTGCTATTATAGTACAGTGGATCCTGTTCCTGTTCTATATATCTCCTACCATCTTCTTTAGCACCATAATACTCTTCTTCTTTATGTGTTCTTCTTTTTACGTGTGATCCTTGACCTAAACAAACAAATTCAAACATTAATTCATTTTAATTAGGAAGACTTAACTGCATGGGCGTAGCCAGGGGGGGGGCCATGGCCCCCCCCTAGGCCGGTTCAACTCTCTAAAAAAATACGATTATTATACATATACAGGTTAAAATAAATAAATAAAAAGCAAAAATAATTCTGTATAATAATATTAATATGCCTACATATATTATTATTATTATCATACAGATATATTTTATGGCTAGAGGGGGTCTTCAGGTAAAAAAATGTAATTATCGTTTTAGTTGTTTTTTAAAGCCGGGCCACACCTATCCGCACCGTTCCCGCACCGTATGACGGCCGTGTGTTGAACAACTAAGGAAATGTCAAAAAGTAAACAAAACAAATAAAATGTCGGTGCGGAGAGGTGTNTAAAAAAAATTATATTTCTAATTACTTAATAAGGACATATAAGTTAATTGCATAAGATATAAAATTACATTAATTATTACCTCATCATAAATTAATCATAACAAATTACCCTAAACATAAACTAAAAACTCAACAACTAATTAATCGTCTTTTGACTCCACTTAAAGTCAAGTATGTCATAAAATACTAAAAAATATAATACTGGGACAATATATAACAACAAAAAAAAACTATTACATTTTGACAGAAAATTATCCTAATTATTCAATTTGTACAGACAATGTAGACTCTAAACTTATATGATTGACAGCAATACGGAACATCATTAGTTTCAGCTTCTAAAAGATGTTGCAACCTGTTTTGATTATGTGATTGTTTTGCCTTGGCGTGACTACATTTACGTCTTGTCACACGTAAAGGATATCCCTGCTGTATACGCGAAAATTATTGCTAAGGAAGAAGCTAATTTTTCTTTAATACGATATAATCAAGGATAAATCATTCAAATTAGAAAATAATCTTTGAAAAATGACAGGTTTGACCTTCTGCTTTCGAATTGTCAGTTATAAAACCAATAAGTAGCATTAGCTTTAGTTTAAAATAATTGAGTTCAAGGGAACTTAGTATTTAATTTTTTAAATTTGACTTCAGTTTAAAGCCTCGTCCAGACTGCCGACCCGAATAGACGAAACGAGACGAGAATGGTCTCTACGCAAGCCCAGACTGAGATGACTGAGATAAATAGTTTAGAGGTGACTTCGTCGCCGTCGCCCGTCGTTGGGACACTACTCGATTATATAAAAGATAATATAATATGTATGTTTATTTTCTATTTTCCCAAATAACAAATTGTGTTTAAAAAGAAAGTTTTAAAGTCCTCTGAGTCCTTATGTTCTGTTATCTGTACAGACGCATGAGTTTAAACTACAAAACTATCACTATAACAAATCGAAGTATTCGGTTTACATGTCCAGTAAAATCGCAAATCGAGAAAAAATCGAGGAAATTAATTCAGCATTAACACCTTTCAAAAACAGATGACGATTTTGACTAGAACATATTTAGTTGTAGTCTGTTTAAAAACAACATATGTATAATACCTTAATGAGTATCAATGATCATGGGCGTAGCCAGGGGGGGGGGCCATGGCCCCCCCCCCTAGGCAGCTTCAACTCTCTAAAAAAATACGATTATTATACATATACAGGTTAAAATAAATAAATAAAAAGCAAAAATAATTCTGTATAATAATATTAATATGCCTACATATATTATTATTATTATCATACAGATATATTTTATGGCTAGAGGGGGTCTTCAGGTAAAAAAATGTAAATATCGTTTTAGTTGTTTTTTAAGGGGGATAAACATTTTTTT
>KZ651125.1:481543-492273 GCA_001010745.2 Gerris buenoi
TCAGTCATTTTTAATTCAACAATTAAAAATAATTAAATATTGTATGGAGTGAATGGTAGAGGTCACAGTACACAGGTGGAGGGACACTGGAGGGAGAAGGGATAAGATAAGCACATAGGAAGTAGAGGTACGAAGGGTAGGGGTAAGGTACCAAACAGAGGGGGGAGAAGGGAGAAGCTGCTTCAAGGCTACGTATAGGCCAAATCACCCAAACAAGGATTTCGCAGAATATAATTTAATTAATCTGCTAAATCACAACTGTAAAGTCACAAATAAAACAGGATCTGTCATAATATTACCAAGAATAATATTTTAAAATCAAAGTTAATTTTTTCTCATCTGTTTATTTGAAAATATGGACTAATATGTATTGCTTCCGAGCTTACCGAAGGTAACGGAAGCTATTTTTTTTAAATAAGTACATTGACTTTCACTACTTTGGCTATTATATTTATATAAAATAAATATTAAATAAAAGGGAAACAAACTACTGAGGTGTAATAATAAATCTTAATATACTAACATTACAGGAATAAATTACATCTATCCATGCAATTAATTAGTGCAGCAACATGAATAACCTTTCTGATAAACAAATTCAATTAAGATTTGTGATCCAGGGAGAATCATTGAAACTGGTTTTCCACATACATGTTACATTATGTTGGATAATACTATGTAGGAACATAGAAGCAATGACAAATTAAAATACTCAACAAATGAGCAAGAAATCTACAAAATTTAGAAGTGCATGATAGTCATAACAACCACAAATTTGTATTTTCTTTGTTAAGTGCTGTCTATGACCACTACTAGTCTGCTCCAAATGAGTCTTACAAAATAATGGAGTGGGGAGCCAATGAGAGTTTAAGCTTTAAAAATGCTGAGCTCTCTTTGGCACCCCACTCTAATTTTTTTAACTTTCCTGTGCTTTCTGTAGGGAGCCAGTGTGGCCGTGGGCTCTAGACGCATGCCCAGCTATCAATGAGTCTAGGCGACTCGAGGTTGTAGGTTTGATCCCATACCATAATACTCTGATTTGGATCTATTAACCGCGGAAGAAGCAGGGTAGAAGGGTGTCCCTTGCCACCCTCTAAAAATTTTCTTCCCCCACACTTGTGATTTGTATCTATGAATCGAGGACAGAGCAGGGCGAGGGTCAACCACCACGCTTTGACACATGCTCTGATTTATATAACTCACTAATGATCACACCATACCATACTCTCTTCAGGGATACAATGTACAGATGTACGACTTGTGAAGAAGCTGGAACTCTTCACCACGGGACTAGTAAAATGGGTCTACTATAAGGCCAAATTGGTAGGTTCGAATAAGTGGTTTGGCCTACACGTCTTGTAGGAAGTACATACTAGATAACTACAACTACTATTTCCTGGACTGTCAATGGACTAAGTCTCGTTTGGCACAGAAGCTATGAACCTAATTAGTACAATTAAGTTTCTTTAGGAGGAGATAATTCTTACATAACTCGACTACATTATTCTCAACCCAATGCTCATCAATACAATTAGAATTAAACACATTTATTTAGCCATGAATATCAAATAGGAAGAAAATTTATTGAAAGCACAAACTGTAAAAAAGTTTTAAGTGCAAAACAAAAGAAAGAAAAGCAATAAAACAAAATCACAGAGAGGATTTCTAATTGCTTTAAGAAATAAATCTCCTAATCACTAACAAATAAAAAATAAAATGGTAGCAATTTCTTTTTAAGTAAATAAAGCATAATTAAACCTTACATAAAAAGATAAATATTAAAAGTTTTCTACTATCTTGAAAAATTCTATTAAGAATTGTTAAAAGTTTTTTTTTTTAATGATAAAATTATGTTAAAAGTTTAAAAATTTACTTACTTCTTTTATAGTTCTTATGAAAACTCTAATAATTAGGAAAGAATGAGATGTATTCCCATAACGTGAAATATACCATACTTTAAGGTTTTATTATAAATCAAGCATACAAAGTAAAACTAGAGTTTTAGTCATCAACCCCATGAAAACTCTAGATCAGCTCTCTAATTGTAGTGTTAATAAACAACATACATACTATATAATATAATATGCATAAGTATATCCATCCAGCGAAGAAACGAGCTCGAGGCTACACTAAAAACACAATACATAGACATAGCACTCATCACAGAGACTCATCTCACCAAAAACTCACTCTTACACATAAACAATTATACTACCTACATCACTCCACACCCAGATAACATACCACATGGCGGGACAGCAGTGTTAGTAAAAAACTCCCTCATCCAACACTCCATCCCAATCATTTCCACACCTGCCATACAAATCACAGCAGTAAACATAAAGACCTCCCTCAATAACCTCACAATCGCTGCAGTTTACTGCCCTCCCAATAAAGCTATTTCCTCAAATGACTTCCTGTCTACCCTCCAAACCTTAGGTCCAAACTTCATAGCTGGTGGCGACTTTAATGCCAAACATTCCCAATGGGGGTGCCGCACCACAAATCCTCGTGGAGCCACCCTCCTCCACACCCTATCCTCCACCACATTTCACATCCTGGCTCCCGACCAATACACTTACTGGCCCTCAGATCCCAACCGCCTTCCTGACAAACTTGATTACTTTATAACATCCAATAACCTTTCCCAACGCTCCCTAATTAAATCCACACCNTTTTTTATTCCGGGGGGCTTTTACGCCCGAAGACATAGGCCACTTAGGTGGGCCCATTGAACAAACCCGGGTTAGGAACCTAACTTCTTCACATTTGAGTGAAGTGTCCGGTCGTTAACCATGACTCTCTTTCGATGTGACTCGAAATGAGAATGTATTTCATGGTTTCCAGGCCGAAACCTGGTGGCGCCACTCTTACGAGCAGCTACCCATTTATTTAGACAATGCTGGGTGGACATTGAGCGGAGGGCCTGGTCTGGGAATTGAATCCAGAGCTCAAGGTCAAGTGGACACCCCCGTCCTACTAACCATGCCTGATGCTGCTCTACTTCCCTGATCGAAAGGCAAGCGCTCTCTGCTCCGGGCTACCAGGCCCCCCAATTTTTGTTTATGTATTTATTATAATTTTATTTAGATTACTACAGACTTTCTATAATTCTAACTTCTCATTTTATTCAAAGTAATTTTAAGTGAACAATAAACCTCGCTAGTCTCATCAAGAAGAATATTGATTTTTTGGCTAGTATAAAATTTTGTGTAAAAGGAGCAAAAGCTCAAAATATTATGACACTCAAAATTTAAAGAATTAATCAGACTAAATTGCATATTAATGTTCTAAATCAGGATCATTAAAAAAGTGCATACTTAACTTTAATATAAAAGATGTTCCTAGACGTGGGAATCCCTAATCTTAGCTCTAGTAAGGATCAGTACCCCTAAAGTTGCTTTTGACACCCAGGTACCTAGAAATGGGGGATACTTACTTCTTAACTGTCGAATAAAATATCACATTAACATTGTTATACCTGTCCAAACAAAAGAAGAAAGGCATCATGGTCAGCTGAAGCTAATAATGGTCCTTTCTTCCATGTGATGACCTGGTTTCAACTGAAAATAAACAAATAAAATGCATTATATTAATAAAAATAAAATAACAAACTGTCCAATGTAGCACATAGAAATTAGAGCAGTCACATGGCAAAAAATAGTGTCAATAGATATATTGTTTAGCAATTAGGCAATGCTTTTAACTAGTTGTGGTTAGAGTTCCACTCCCTTCACACATCATACCTCGGAACATTGTACCACCGAAGTGAGTACAGTGTGACCACTAGTGAGCCATATAAATCAGAACATCACGACTAGGGATCGAACCCACGACCTCCCTACAGCGCTTGATTCATTGATGGTCAAGCAGACATGGTAAAGTAATTTAATTCACACGGTCACACTGGTACAGTTAAGATTAAATAAAAAAATAAAATTAAAGGCAATCATTACTTACAAACTTACCTATTTACTAAGCCCAGACTTGGAATCCCAGCAAGTTAAGATATGTATCAGTAAACGATTCTAGTAGAACAACATTGAATACCATTGAATGCATTTCGCACTGTGCTGCCATGGTGTGCTAAGACTGCTACCGGTTGATCCCTAGTGCATCCAAACACCCTTCTAGCAATCTGTCTTTTCCTCATGTCTTGGGCAGAACCCACTTACAAGGGTCTAACAGTTAGTATCCACAGAGGATCCCAACAAAAATTTTTTTTATAACACTTTAAAATCGTGTAATCTCATTTGGAATTATTTAAACCCACCACATAGGTATGTTTCTGAATTGGAAGATGCATTGAATAGGTTAATGCATAAAGTGTTCTTTTATGGATGAACTTCAATTTTAATACACCAATATTAAAGACATTTTTGTATTATGATACAATGATAGATCTTTATAGCCAACTAACTTAACAGCCTAGTCTGAGGAAGGGGGGTTCTAGAAGAACTACAGCAGTCTCCTGATGATTAGTCTCTGGCTTGATTAGCCAAATAAAAATACTTTTAAAAATTAGATTACAGTAAACAAGAATAAGTGGCTGAACTGAAGGAGATGATACGGTCGAGAATCGCTTGGCGGCAAAACTTTGCTTAATTTTACCCTTGAGAGATAATATTCCTTTGTCAAACAGTATATTACAGGCCCCCATACACGATCAAACATTTTGCGCAGACCTGATGTCAGGCAAATTTAGGCCATACACGTCAAACATCATACTTGTGCAAACATTTTGACCGTATATGGGGGCGGGGGCCTTATAGGATTAAAAACATTTGAGAAATTATACATGTATGAATTGTTCATAGGAAAGTTGATATACCTTTGTCAAAAAATACGTTGGAGTGAGAGACCTCATAATCTTCAGTTTTACAGAATAAGTAAACTGTATAACTAACCCCCAAACAGAGTGTAAGTATAGGTTTCAAAAATATCGCGCTAAACAGTGTTAAACAGACCTTTGGTCTTTTCAAGGAATCAAAAAGGATTTATGAGAGTCACAAGGATGTCTTATGATTATGAGGAGTCACCCCCAGCTAAGCAAATAAGAGGTTATACTCGATTATACTGTACTTTGAATGAGTCAAGGGATGAAATGAAACATAATCTGGGCTAATTCGGATTGAACGTGACCCAGAATTTTTTTCGAGTTGGACCTCTACCTGGTTTATATACAGGAGGGTTGTTGGCTGAATTGCAGGAGATGATACGGTCGAGAATCGCTTGGCGGCACAACTTTGTTTAATTCATACACTTGAGAGATAATATTCCTTTGTCAAACATTACATTTGTATGATATAAACATTTGAGAAATTATATATGTATGATTTATCAATAGGAGAGTTGATATCCCTTTGTCAAAAGAATACGTTGGAGTAAGGCCCCACCATCTTTTCTAAAGACCGTATCATATTCTGCAGATTTACCGGGTTGTTTTTCTTTAGAAAATGAGCGGCGCGGAGCGGCTATTAAAAATTCAAGGGTACACAAAATTAAGGTTTTTTTTTTTTATTTAATATGCATGATTTTATCACCTAACCTCCAAGTGGGGTCACGTACAATCCGAATTTATCCAGAAGTGTGATAATCCTTTGTCACAAGTACATTAGACTAAACATCCTTTCATTTCAATATTTATTTAGTCAGTCATTTTTATTTTCTAAACACATAGGGGAGTAACAATCTAAAGAAGTACCGAATTATTTACTCTTTATTTCTTATATTTGAACCAAATAAGCTATAGCTGTGGCTTGGCTACATAATAGATAATGGACATGTAGAAATACATATTAAGTTACCAATAAATATCTTAAGGTAATAATGAAGACCTTTTCTTTTTATTTTATGAGGCGAAGAGTGGTTATCTCTGGTCCAATTAACTGAACGACCCAGTCTACATCTGCATAGGAGCAAAACTAGATTCTTGAGAGGGATAAGTGCCTGAGAATGAATATGCAAAACCCTGCCTTACTAACACTGTCTAGTCCATTATTTCTAACACTACGCCTCTGAGACGTATATTAAAATTAGACCAACTTATATATGTTCAAGATTTAAATGCTGATAAAATCATAAACTTCAAACATTTCTTTGTCTAAGAAGATTGAAAATGATTATTAAACTGACCATTTGACCAGAAAAGAGCAGGTCAAAGTATAAATTTTACATTTTTCCTCACTAGCACCTTCTGCATTTAAATCTGAAATTTTAGTATGATAATCTAATGAATATATATATAAAAAAGTTCACATTTTTATAAATATGGCTATATTATATTGTAATTATCAAATTTTAGGAACAATTAAAGGCAACAAGCTCGATAAGGTTAGGCTCGATAGGGTCCCTGAGGCACAGCAGACTTAAAGAAATGGTTAATTACTAACATATAAAAGCACAGCAAAGACCCGACTTTGACGCGATCTTAAGGATAATTAAACAGAGATAGCATACCTAGAAGGACTAATCGCTGGCGCGCTTACATGTCGAGAGCTATCAACTAAAATCAGCATTTACGCCTCAGAGACGTATTGTTAGAAGTGCAGGGTTAAATTTAATATCAGAATGAGTTGCATTTTCTACAGCACAAAAGATGTACATAATATTTAGAATACGGTGTCCTTCCCTAACTTACAGTCTCCTTCAATTCATTTAACATAACCTTACACAATACAAGTAGGTATTCCATAGTTTTACATATTTATTTTGAAGTATGACTATTAAAATGTATTTAATAAATTATACTTAACATAAACTAATAATTTCTCATAGAAATAATAAAATAACAACCTTAAAACCGTGAATCACTCACCGGTCAAGCTCACTTTTTTCCGAAGTTTGAACAACGACGTGAAAAATCCAATTAATTACGGAAATCGAGCAGACTTTGGTCTAAATGCTTTTTCAAATATTATTTAACAAATTTAACACTTATCTAACATCTACATTGACAAATTTAAACATTGCTTACAAATTATCCCGACACTCGAACCCGATCCCGACTTAAAAGACTTGGCGTTGGCGGGCGACTGGAAAAAATGGCCGACTGCGACGTTCGGACGGCTGGATTCTACAACGTTATTGAATCAAACGTCTTCCTAAAAGCATCACTTTTTAAGCACTTAAAAACATGTAATTTTTACAAGAATTATAAGATTTAAACTTGAATTTTACTATATATTTTACATTTGTTGTATATTTAGGAACAATTATTTAATTTTATATATTATTTATTAATTGAAAAATTATCGTAATCCCAAGTTGTTTCACTCGGTACTTGTGACGTCATAAGCGACGAATGACGTGGAGTTGTCTGCGCATGCGTCGTAGCAGAAGAGTAAAATCCCTTCATTTTATACCTGTTGATTTGAGATCAAGTTCAAGTTCAAAGATCACCGCTATGGCTGTGTGCCGGGTGCTGGGTTGATGTTATTTCGCCTTTATTAGTTGTTTTGTTAACTCATTTTGTGTTAAAACTTTATTTAGATCTATAAAATGTGCTCTCCAAAGTATATTGTGTTATATTTTAACCGTGTGTATTTAAAATTAACTTTAAATGACGACCATTATCGAATCATATTATGCGCTACGGTTTTTTCTAATCTTGTTCGGAGTTTTCTTAATTTTTATCATTTAACCAAATTCTTTTTCAAAATTATTAATTTTAAAGTTTCTTTTTCATGAATTGTAAAATGTTGATTCTTTTTCCTGGAAAAATAATTATATATTATGGAAACTTGTAAACTTTCTTTTTCTTCTTCTATTCACGGGGTATGTATAAATACAAATCAAGTAATTCTTTTATAGAAATAAATACTACTTATTAATAAGTTAAAGAGGAACAAATTAGGTTCATGGATAAGTTCTGGACTTCAATTGGCGACAGTCCCGACGTGTAGTTCCCGATTCCCGATATACTCTCCTTTAAAAACAGAGGGTAGTAACTATCTAAAGAAGATGTACGGAATGTTCTTCTTTATCCTGTTACTCCCGTTATAAAAACAGAAGTGGGCTAATTCCTAGCAATCTGTCTTTTCCTCATGTCTTGGGCAGAACCCACTTACAAGGGTCTAACAGTTAGTATCCACAGAGGATCCCAACAAAAATTTTTTTTATAACACTTTAAAATCGTGTAATCTCATTTGGAATTATTTAAACCCACCACATAGGTATGTTTCTGAATTGGAAGATGCATTGAATAGGTTAATGCATAAAGTGTTCTTTTATGGATGAACTTCAATTTTAATACACCAATATTAAAGACATTTTTGTATTATGATACAATGATAGATCTTTATAGCCAACTAACTTAACAGCCTAGTCTGAGGAAGGGGGGTTCTAGAAGAACTACAGCAGTCTCCTGATGATTAGTCTCTGGCTTGATTAGCCAAATAAAAATACTTTTAAAAATTAGATTACAGTAAACAAGAATAAGTGGCTGAACTGAAGGAGATGATACGGTCGAGAATCGCTTGGCGGCAAAACTTTGCTTAATTTTACCCTTGAGAGATAATATTCCTTTGTCAAACAGTATATTACAGGCCCCCATACACGATCAAACATTTTGCGCAGACCTGATGTCAGGCAAATTTAGGCCATACACGTCAAACATCATACTTGTGCAAACATTTTGACCGTATATGGGGGCGGGGGCCTTATAGGATTAAAAACATTTGAGAAATTATACATGTATGAATTGTTCATAGGAAAGTTGATATACCTTTGTCAAAAAATACGTTGGAGTGAGAGACCTCATAATCTTCAGTTTTACAGAATAAGTAAACTGTATAACTAACCCCCAAACAGAGTGTAAGTATAGGTTTCAAAAATATCGCGCTAAACAGTNTAACCTAAAATAACCATAACCTTTTATAAAAACAGATAGACAAATAGTGCATATTTACCTAGTATCTTCGTAGAGAAACAATTATTGTCCTCAGTACATAAAGTTGTCTTTTTTTATTTACTTTTTGATAATATTTAAGTACAAATAGTACATAACACTTGTATATTTGGCAGTGAGTTATTTGAGCCCTTGTAGGGTACCTTATTGTACTTTGAGTGGTGACTCACTCATGTTGATATCCGACTTAAAGTGGAATCACATTTCAATTTCGGAATTAATTAATTTATTAATGCAATTCTATTTCTCCTGCAATTAACACTGATGGCTCTTTACAAAGGCTGAAAGCTAAATTTCAATTTACTCGTACGTGGAATGACCGTTTATGTTATTCCTTTAAAAATGTTCTCTATAGACGCTCACATATCTAATACTGTACCCATTTCTTCTAGTTGAAAAATTCCTTCCTTAACTAGCTCCATAAATATTTTGGCTAACTGCTTGCCCCTAACTGACTTACTTAGTTTGGTTCAATGACCCTTAATCAAGACTTTTAGAATAACACGGTGACATTATCTAAATTAGATGCAACATATATTTAGAGCCAGATGTAATGCAGGACACTGATAATACTGCCTTATGTTTCACTCAAAATTTCTGTACCCATGGATCTATGGCCTATTAAACGAACACGTAGATATGTAAAGAAATGCTTTTAAAACCATGTATATTAATTAAAGAAAACTTACATAAGAATAGAATTACATTCATGAATACATTCCTGTGAATGTACAGTATTCGAGAAGAAATCAATCTTCTTTTGCTTTTTTAAAAGTAAAATCTAAACCTTTTATTTGTCACTCACTTCACACAATGTTTCAACATTAAAATTTTTATTTGTTATTTACTTATTCATTTATATTATTATAATTATTATTTTTTTATTATTTTCAGGTTGATAGGAGTGGCTATTTCTTCTTCTCTGGAACCTCCAACATGTAAGTAAAAATAGTATAATGTTACTATACTTAAAAATTAATTTAGCTATTATATTTCCTGTTAGGCGGCTTTGACACTGCGGGCGAGACCGAGCGTGACCAAGCGAGACTGAGCCGAGCGTTTTTTGTATTCACACTGCGTGCGAGACCGAGCCGATTATCTACTAGTCCCCATACAACCGTATACAAGCGTTTTCAGCGACCGATAACGCTTTTCGGCGGCCAAAAACGCTCGGTCTCGCTTGGCCCGGTCTCACTCAGCGTTCAATGTGAATAGCCCCATGCTAATACGTGTTTGTTTCTCTAGCGGAATCGGCATCGCTCAGTCTCACACACAATGTGAAAGCCGCCTTACAGTGGACATTCGAACCTATGCCTATTTTGATCTCCTTATTTCGTAAGTATTTGTCTTCAATTATATTACTAAATGATTGAAAGCCAGGTCCCTAAATTCATAATAATAAATAATTAATTATTATTATTTCTTTATTGTTGAGGCATAGACATTACAATTAAGTATACAATAATCAAACTAATCTAATATCACTAATAGTCCAGTCAAAACAAACAAAAAAAATAGCTAAATTCGCAAAGCGTGATGTAGTTCTGATTTTTTTATATGTTGTTTAGACCAGTTAAGGTAGTGTGATCCTAAGTTTGCAGCTTCGAAAAACCTGTGCTAACTGCGTAATAGCTGAAAAACTGAAAAATGTTCGTACTTGTTTCAGTTTTTGCCTTATAACTCGTAAACTATGAGTTTGGCGGGGTTAGGAGTTATTTTCATTTTTAAAGTACAGTAAATTTGCAGCAGCATAAGCTCAACCGGAATACTGTACGACCAATAGGTTCCGAGATATGGCACTTCAAAAATTGACTATGATTTT
>KZ651125.1:493088-512237 GCA_001010745.2 Gerris buenoi
GGGGGGGGGGGGAGGGGAAAAATTATACCTTCCAAACCTGTTATGTGCAGTAGAAAAAAGCAAAAAAACACCTTGAGGTATAACTAATTGCAACAAATTGTTGGAAATGGTAGGTAACATGGTCCTAATTAACATACTAAAAGTATACATTCGTACTGTCGCGCAAATTACGTTTTTATGGCCGCCATCTTGAAAAAACATGAACTTTTTTTAAAAAAATGATGTGTGGTATCAAATTACAGGAAATTTGATGCTGAAAAAATATGTTATTGGTTTTGAAATTTAAAATGTTTACAAAGATAAAATAGGGGAGAAAGGTTAAAAATTATTCCTTTATAACCATGTATTTACACTTTGAAGGCTTAAATTATGCTTCTCTACATTACACTATACCTGATCCTGTGAGACTATTTTTCTAAAAATAAGTATGAAATTGATTTTTTAAAAATAAGAGTAAATAACAAAAGGATGGCCGAAAAACGGAAAGCATTTGCAGTGTTGAAAAATATTTTTTTTAATTATTTACAATAAAAGAAAATTATATAATACACAGTAAATCTAACTATGTCTTCAAAATCAAATCTCGTCTTCATCTTCATCTAAATTAAAACCGTTTCCTGTGTAGGAATTTGTTTTTCTTAATGATCACAGACGAATTTTCATTAAAGGCTACTGCAACAGACGACTGCTTCATGCGTAATCTGTGCTCCATATCTTTTATATTAGGTTTTTCATATCCATCAAAAACTATAGTCACTTTTCCATATTTTTTTTTAATATACGATTCGTGTTGCTTGATGACATCGCCAAATGTAGAAGTGGACCATGGTAACTGGTGAATTAATGCACCACCATCAAGAAGGTAGTAAGTACTTTGCTGAGGCTGTTGAATTTTATTGACATTCATGCTATCTAATGAGTTTGCAATTGAGGATTTTTCAGTTTTTCTCATTAGCTGGGTAGTATAGTCGAATAATGAACTTATTAGAGTGGATAATTCGTAATTAAAAAATTCCATTGCATCTTGTGCGATATTTTCCAAGGAGATACAAGCAAGCATCCTCTGTGTTAAAAGGTGTGAATCTACATGATGAGTCTCGCCAGCAATAACAATTCCTTTTTTTAGTACTTTCATCGTTATTGCTTGGTCCGATTTCAATATAGGTTCATCTTTAAAATATTTACCAGTAAATTTATTTTGAATGGCTCTTCCGATGATATCAGCGTTTTCTACATTAACTTTGTTTTCACTATCCATAATTCCATTAAAAATAGTCCATAAATTACTTGAAGAAGTAGTAAATGGATTGTGGTCTATAAAAAATTGCATTATTTTTTTCATATCTTCAAAATCTCTGGCCATCCTTGCATCAGATAAGTCAGTATGTTGGTCATTACCAATTCGTGAAATGTTAGTCAGTAAACTCATGGCAAATGTTACTTCGCTGCATCTGGAATGGCTCAAAATCCAAGATGCTCGTTGACTTTCAGTCATTCCACCTCCATGAGTTTATACCAGAACAACTTTTAGTGCACTTCATGAGCGTTTGCTCAATGTGCATATCGCTCCAAATACCAGACCACTTCCTGTCCTTTCATCGTATAGTAAAGAGACCTTTATTCAGCATTTTGTAGAGTTCTGGATTCGTTTTCTTCAGTTCNTATTTTTTCCCTTTACGGAAGGCCTACAAAAAAGGTCCTTTGCGTCGGACCGCTGCGGTCGACCGTATTCGAGTTATGCAGAAAAAAACGGTTTTTCGGGGGAAAAGAAACAGTTTTTTCCGCATAACTCGAATACGGTCGACCGCAGCGGTCCGACGCAAAGGACCTTTTTTGTAGGCCTTCGGTAAAGGGAAAAAATAGTTTTTTTGTTTTTTTTTAAAGTGAATAGGAAAAAAGATACACGCCCCCGAATAAGCCTCTAAAACGGACGTCTATGAGCGGGCCACGCTAACGTGTCCATGACCCATTTTGTTTGTATGAAAAATGTACTGTACACTATCTAATTTCACTTCTGACTTCTCTTGAAAAAAAAAAAAAAAAAAAAAAAATATGTATTAGCCTCTCTTGTAGAGAATGAAGTAATGCTGATAGGTTTTTTTTTATCCAACTTCTTCAGCACCCTCTAGTGCCACAAATGGAGTATTTCCTAGTGCAACCTGTTATCAAGAGTATTTGTTTACGTGAAGACCAAACCGAATAAACTGACAATTTGGAGATGGTACCCTACTCTGAACTTTTTCCTCTCTGAACCCCTCCAAGTGGAGATATAAGCCTCCAGCTTTTCTTTTTTTATATTTAAGTGTTCTTTTATTTTTGATGGGGGAGGAGGATAGATGGAAATTATATTGTTTTGTGTCTTTAGCATCCCGCTAAAGACTAAATAAAAATTAAGAAAAACTAAATTTAAACTTGAATTTAATTGCAATTAAATTATTGCTGACCTAATTATATGAATATCCCGAATTCAGGTTCTACCTAATTCAAACTTTTTTTGATATTGTTTTTGCAAATTGCTGTTTATTTAATCACTTATCGTTATTATTATGTATTTATTTTTTGTTATTTTTTTTTCAGTTCGAAACAAGTACCAATTTCTTCTGCTCTGGAAACTCCAACTTGTAAGTGAATTTTATACTTATAATCAATAAGTAATTAATTAATTTTATATCTTTAAGATTAATTTAACAGACATTTCCTTTGTAATTCTTCTAAATTTTGTGTTTTGTGGGCTTTTATTTTAAATTTTAGTTTCTTACTCTTAACAGAGAAAGCTTTTTTTTTCTTTTTTTGAATGACCAAATTTTAAGGTTTTTATGTACAGATTCTTTACCAAACTGATGCCAAATACACATTTTTTACCAATTGACATTTTTACCTTGATTACTGTCTTTATTGCCTAGCATTGATTTATTGTTAGCCTAATAACAGGGGATGCTCTCTTTAGACAAAGAAAATGACAGAGGTTTTTATATGACTATTGATTAGTTTCCATGGATCTCATTGAAGAAAAAAATTCTACTAATGTAGTATTGCACTCTTTTTATTGATCAGAATTACTTCAAATAATTTTGATATTTTTTAGAGGGGAATAAAAGTTACTCCTAACGAGTTCCTAAGCCAGTACGTAGGTTGATGCTTTGATTGAGCTATAATAATAGCAATTTTTTTTTTAAGTTTTAGTAAAAATCATGACACCACACTGGTTACAGTGGTATAAGTAAAACTTCACTCCAACGTTATTTTATATTTCTTACTTACTTAGTTGGATCCTCTTTTACCTTGCATCCAAGCAACTGAAGTTCTTCTTTGTCAATGCCCGATTCACAACTATTCGTTAGTTATATACAGGTTTGAAGACAGCCATCTTGGTCTTCTGACTTACTTCTTTCAAAATTAGACTAAGTTAATTTGTTTCTACTTTTTGTTAAACTTACTCAGTAGAAAACACAAGTTCTGGTAAGTATGTCAGTCTATACTGAACAGTCCGTATGAAGATTGCCTGACAGTCCACTCATGACCTAAAACTAAAGAACAAACTTAATCAGTTTCACGATAAAAAAAAATCTCTCCACGTAAAATAAACTTTTTTAATAGCCAAAGCAGCTTTCAGCCTCTAAAAGGCCATCATCAGTGCCTAACTAAAGAAGAAAGAAAGAGTTACATAAAAGCGAATAAAAGATGTGAAAAGAGAGTTTATATCATGTCGGAGATCGACATAAGACTTAAGACTCCTTTCACATCTTTTACTCGCTTTTATGTAACTCTTTCTTCTTTAGTTAGGCACTGATGATGGCCTTTTAGAGGCTGAAAGCTGCTTTGGCTATTAAAAAAGTTTATTTTACGTGGAGAGACTTTTTCTTTTATCCTGTAAGATGACATCAATAGACGCTCCCATATCTAACATCAATCAGTTTTGTTTAAACTTAAGATGATTTGATCAGTTCAATGATAGTGACAGCTAAAGACAATTCAATAGTTGAAAACAATCATTATTCCTGTTTATGCCTGAACTCCTGACAGGATTTAAACAAATGCTTTAAACCTCTTATCACTCAAATAATAACCCAGGACTACTGCCTCATTTTTTTGTGTCTTGAAATTGACAGTATTTTGGTTCATTTATGAATTTTATCTTCAAGAATGGTCTCATAAAGTAACAAGTTTTTCAATTGAAAATTCTTTTAATTTTAGATTATCCCCCTGTTATTGCCCCTCGTTACTATTATGTGTTTTATTAACGAACTGACACATTGACTAAAAAGAGGGTCTTATATCAGCTCAACCTACAAAATCCACAATGATAAATATTTTTAATTGATAAATTGTCAATTCACTGGTAATTAACAACTAGAGGGGTTTATAAAAATTTCCTTAAACTTTTTTGTGTTGATTCCTATAGTATTGGTCTTTATTCTAGCATTGTCTCACATGCAAATAAGGAGAGAAGTAATTGTTATATTTTTTTTTTAAAGTAAAAGTATCACTATCTGGGGGCACGGCAGTGCCCTGGCCAAGTTGTATACAGCCGTACAATTCTTTACCGGAACCAACTCAAGGCACTTTGGACCTCCCTCTATTACCTAAAGATACTTAGATATATAAAATTACTTTGAACCCCCCTCTATTATCTTCTTAAAGATGCTTAGATGTATAAAATTACTTTTAAATTAGAGTTCAATACAAACTGGTTCATAAGATATATGAGCATAAAGTTTTGTTATTTTATCTCTGATGTAGTATTGATCTATTGACTAAATTATCATAATTCTATGCCACTTTAGAAATCCTAGAAACTTGAAATTTTCTGTTATGTTGAGTTTAATGTACAAATGAAGGAAAAATTAAAAAAATTAAAAAATCTGGCTCTTTGCCCATCTCAAGGCTAATAAAAAAACTGCCTATTAAAAAATGGTTACTTGCTGTACTAGCGCATTCTAGTAGAGAACTTAGAAACTAACGTATTATTTTACTCTCATTAATTGAATTTTACTCTGAAATAAGTGTGATTGATCAAGTTAGCTCTTTAATTTATATTCAATCCAGATCCTTTCTTTACACACTCTAGACTAAAATAATAAAATTAATTAACTTTTTATCCTATTATACAATTTTTGTTTTTGCTTATTTTATATAGTTTATATTTTTTACATAAGAAATAAAAGATTTATCAACAAAGTAAAAGTTAAGCCAACACATCTAACAAGGCTGTCACCTATTGTTTTACCAAGAGTTTCAAATAGAAAGTTAAAAATGTAACTTATTCTGAAATTAATGCCTGATGAATTCATTTTAAAGAATTAGAAATTTTACTAGAGATTCAACCCTCTATCTGCTTTAACTCTTCTTTATTTCATAATTTTTACTCTTTAATATTCAATTATATTTTAAAATAATTGAAAGCCAGACTCACGAATAAATTGAGCATTGAGAAGAGAGACATTTTATTTTCAACATTATTTCTCAATATATTTTTTATAATATTTATTTACTTATTTTAGATAATTGACAATTATTTATTCAGTCAAATTTATGGTGATAATTTGTTTTACCAAGATTTTGTGAAATTTATTCATTAGTTAATTAGACTCAAATACCTGTTAATGCCAATATTATCATTATTATTATTATTATTATTATTATTATTTTTTTTTTTCTGTGACAATATTCAGTTTCACTATTTCTTCTTGCTTTCTTCTATCCTTACAAAAGTTTTTGTTAGGACTATCCCTATATTTTTTATTTCATCTATTAGTAGTTAGGTTCTAGTACTAACTACTATTAGAGTGGAGTAGGACAATCCACTAGGCCAAACAACAAACCACTTATTGAAATCGGAGACATAAATATTTGTTCTTTAGAACGATCTCATATTATCAAATTTTGACGGATTTAAAAAACTGGGGAAAATTAAATAAATTTGACAATAATAGGTTATAAAATCATTAAAGTATACGAAATAACGCGGGGAAGCTAAGTGCCACACTAATTGGCACACTATTTACTTAGGGACATTGTTTTGTATTGATTACTACAAGTAATTTAAAACCCAATACATTGAGGTTTTAGTTTTTTTTTAAGTTTTAGAGCCTCTATTTAATTTTTTAGGTGTTATCTCATAGAATTTTAATATTATTAAATATGAGGTTAGAAATTGAAATTAAAGTGTTAAAGGGAGGAGAAATTGCAATTTATTATAAATTATGGGGTATAATAAACCCGCATATAGTCACTCAAAGTTAGGTCCCCCCCCCCCTGAAAAATTAGTTCTGTGTACGCTACTGGTAGAAATAATGTGTTGGATATTTTATACTGAAAAAGACAAACCTTTTTTTTGCTAGAAATTATTGCTTTCGTAGAGAACAGTTTAATATTTGACGTCATGTCGTGATATTATCAGAGAAGGAACTGAAAAAGAATCATTGTCAACAAAAAACAATTAAGCCTATTTAAACCTCATTTATCGACAATAGATCTTTTATAGTTTGAACTCGTCTCAAGTCATTAAGTGGGCTCTTAAACAGTTTTAATCTTCTCTAATCTCGGTGATTTACTCTTGAACAATGGAGTTAAACTCTTTTTTAATCCTTTCAAGCACATTAGCAAACAAGAAGCCTCTTATGTGTTTAGACTTGACTGTGTAAATACTCGTCTGATTCAATTTAAACTGTTTAGCTATACAGTTCCGGCTTGATTGAAAGTTCAATTAAAAATTATTCAATTTTAAAATTTTTGGTAGTTGTATTACTACGGAAAGATTAAATTTTAAATAATCCAAATTACAATTATCAATAACTACGGGAGACATACAGAGAAAAATACACCCCCGCACCGGGAATCGAACCACGGGACCTCTGTTTACCGTACAGGTGCTCTTNGGGAGCTCCTATTAATCCGTACAGGTGCTCTTACCCGTGGTTCGATTCACGGTGCGGGGTTGTATTTTTCTCTGTATGTCTCCCGTAGTTATTGATAATTGTAATTTGGATTATTAAAAATTATTATGAAATCAATTTAAAAGAAGTTTATTCCCTTTTTCTACATTGCTAGCTTCTACTCCAAAACTTCCGAAGGAAAACGACATCTGAGAATTACGGCACTTTTTTAGACTCTTATTCGCCCTCTCCCTACTCCTCGCCCTCTCCCTACCCCTCGCCCTACGCCCTCGCCTAATCCTTATAAATAAACATAAGGGAGTAACAATCTTATCTTATGAAGGTGTATAGTGTATGGAATGTTCTTCTTCCTGCTCACTATTCCTTAATATAGTGATCATCGGGGAAAAGCCGAAGTTATCGGTCGTTGTTAGGCTTTGTGCGGATACTTTGGAGTACTATAATATTATCCAAATGGTTCGTTGTACGTAAAAAATTAACATCCTCAATTGGTCTCCGAGCCAGAAGAAGCTATATACATATATTCGTAAAAATACGCAAAAAGCCATGCAAATACAAACATAACGCAAGTTATAGTAATTTCGGTATTGTGACGTTTTCTAAACGTTCATTGTGCGTAAAAAATGAATGAGACTATGTGGGAAATTTATTAATATTTTTTTTTTTTGATAGTCACCTTAATTTGCCCTCGAGTCACAAGAAGCGAGATATTCGTAAATATACCTAAGTAAAAAGTGGTGCGGTGACGGATACTAAATATACGTAGATATTCTTAGCCCTATAATCCGTAAATCGTCCATTGTACGTAAAAAATGAATGAAACTTTTTTTTTTATGGGAAATTTTATATTAATTTTGATAATCTCCTTGATTGGTGTCCGAGCCATAGGAAGCGAGCTATTCGCAAAAAGAGCGAATTTGTTTAACCTTTGCCCTTGAATGTCTATAACCGCGACCATGATCTTGTTGCTGATTTTTAATACGTTTTTCAGCGCGTCAAAATGAAGCGCCAAAAAAATTGATGCTCTAATTTCTTTGGAACAGAAGCCATATTTATGACTAAAATAACTGGCCCATAAATTAGTTTTCTTTTTGTTCTTCAGTTTTCTTTTTGCCCTTATTTTCTGTTATTTTTATAAAGTATCTCAATGAAGACATTTTGTTTCCTAAGTTTAAAGACATTTATGTCAAAAGACATAATTTCGTCTCTTAAAACTGCATTTTCACTATTTCTTGTTGAAATCTAGGTATAGCGAGAATTTTTTACATAATAAATTCTACCGTTATAGCTGTTTTGACAGCTGTAACCTCTTTTGAAACTGTTTCATCTTATACATTTTTTAAAAAGTGATTATTATTCACTGTCGGAAACAATGTAGGTTTTTTTTTTTAAAAAAAGGACAGTAGTTGCACATATTTTAATAGTGATTTAAGTTGGTTTCAATATTTTAAAGACAATAATAGAGATGTTTTGTCTTACATCTTAAGATCTGTCAGAGGAGATTGAAAGGTAAATAGGATTACAGTAAGACTGCGTCTAGTGAGACGAGCCCATCCTTCCTGGAGTGGGAGTGTTACATAATAATAGCGAAGACAAAGTGACAGACTGACGGCTGACCTACATGTTACTATTGTAGTTAGCCTTGGAAGGACGTTACAGTTCATTCTAACTACAATAGTAATCAGTCAGTCAGTCACATTTATCTGAAACTCTCTCTCGTCTTTACTAAGACAAGCCTTGCCACCTTTCTAACTTGTCTCTCCCCAGTTTAATAGAGCTAGATAATAAGACACTACTGTTACTGTATTGCCAATCTTCCCTAACTAGGTATTCCAAGCCAGTTACTTATTTTCCTACATTACTTATTTAAATCTCGCAGTTTAAACTCGCAATCGAAGTTATTAGTTGTAGTTTTGCATCATATCAAACTTCTTTCTTTATCTCTAAGTCATAAGTCCGTTTGCTGAATCTTATTATATAGAAGATTATTCTGATATCTTTTAAGCCGCACCTCTAAGCTTTACAAAAAAATTTGTTCTTAGATTTTTTTGTGTATATTTGTATTGTTTGAGTTTTCAGGAGCATGCACCACCAGAATTGCTTGAAAAAGTCCCACTTAACCATATATATTCTTTCGAAATGTGACTTTTTTTAATGTTTGTTTTTAAATTTAAAAAGAATAAATATGCCTATAAAGAGTGTCCCACCTAACATGATCCTGTCAATCATTATGGCTTAAAATAAGAACATCATGCCATTTTTCTCCTGCAGTATTGAAGTTTTAAAATATGAATTTTCTCATTTTCTTGCTGTACTGAGTATCTACTTTTAGCGAATTTTCGAAGAAAATTAAGCTATTGCAATGGCTTCAAAAATTTTGTAATGCGAATTATTGTAAATATTTTTTTCATGGAAATCCGTTTCAGGCCATTCTGAATCGATCCCTAAATTTTAACCCTTTTTTATGTATGTATGTATATATGTGTCACTCCAGACGATATCTCCCCTAGGATGCACCTAAAAATGTCAAACAAATTTTAAAATGTCAATAATATCAAAAGAAAGGATGAGTTCGTTGGCCAGAATTTTTGGAGTTCATTTAGGGGTCCTATTTTGACAATTTAGGGTCAAAAATAGCATAAAATCGTGTTTTTTTTTTTCATTTTACCCCCCTGTTGTATGAAAATATGATAAAAGTGTACATAACAACAATTACTGTACTCTTAAAGAGCTTTCCAACGATGTGCATCTTGAAGGGTAAATACTATACTACTATATAATTTTGACTTTTGTACCCCGTATCCGTGTGTACCAAAATTTTTTTTTCACCCATCCAAATTCTAAACCAAAATTTTTCTTTATTATCATAAGCCAATAATACGCAGATTTCTTTGAAAATACGCTCATTAAGTCATGGTGCATGTCTGGACTTTTTATGTAGGTATGTATATATGTATGTGTCACTCCAGACGATATCTCCTCGGGATGCACTTAAAAATGTCAAACAAATTTTAAAATGTCAATAATGTCAAAAGAAATTATGAGTTCGTTGGCCAGAATTTTTGGAGTTTATTTAGGTGTCAAATTTTGACAATTTAGGATCAAAATAGAAACATAAAAACGTAATAAAAAAAAAAAAAAAAAAAAAAAAAAAATAGAAACATAAAAACGTGTTTTTCCATTTTACCCCCCTCTTATAACAACAATTACTGTACTCTTAAAGAGCTTTCCAACGACATGCATCTTGAAGGGTAAATACTATTTTGACTTTTGTACCCCGTACCCCTGTGTACCAATTTTTTTCACCCATCCAAAGTCTAAACCAAATAATACGCAGATTTCTTTGAAGATTCGCTCATTAAGTCATGGTGCATGACTGGACTTTTTTAACGAAATAAGTTGCTTATAGCCTTATAAGATACACTTTTAATAAATATGTTTAACGTCTCAAAATAAGAAATATTCAATTTTGAATTTTTTTTCCTAGACCTATTATTTTAGTTGTACCTTATAAAAATTCCGAATTTAACGAAACTTTGGGATGTTGCTAGTGGGTGTCCAGTAGTACAACACCCAATTTTTCAAACAAAACAAAAACCCTCTGCTAACTTGGGGCGAGGTCAAAAAACCACAAACATTTTGCACTTATTTTAGTTTTTCTGAAATATTTAAAAAACGGTTAATTTTAGCGAAAATCTTTGTGATAGTAATTTGTAGAGGATTAAATTTCCTTCAAATTTCTCTGGTCAAACTTATCTTTTGACCTCATGAGTTACGAAATTCAGGGCTTCAAAAAGAACAAAATTGTGAAAAACTGCAAAAAAGGCTCGTATTCTTTTGCAACATAATTAATGGACTTATGGCCCACTACGTATTTTCACTTGTTTTTATCCTGAGTGACTTCAATAAGATATAATATTAGATTAAAAAAATCGGGTACGGGGTACCTCGGAACTTTTCCTCACTTCAGAGGCTACTAAAGTGGCCTCTCCTGCTGCTTCGCAGCGGGAGGAAGCAGCATTAGACGTGGTCAGTACTTGGATGGGTGACCGTTCTGAACTACCTGATTATTATCATTCTTACAAAAAAAACTTATTTTACTACGTTTTTATGAGCTTGCTTTCTTGTTTGTTTGTCCGGTACAAATCTTGCAATCGATTTTTAACTAAGTTCGAATTGCTAGACATTTGAAACTTTTAGAACAGCTTAGAACACGATGACAATGCATTATTTTAATACTTTTAGCCATCTTTCAGCAGAATTTATTTCGTTTTCAGCAAATTCTGCAGTAAGGAAAGTTAGTTCGGAAAAAATCCGCAAGTTTTTACTTTTCCTCACTACTAGAGGTCGACCAAGAAGTCATGAACACGGTAGAAACTAAAGCTTTGCTTCGTTTAAAGTCGGAACTTCCGAGTATTGCCGAAGTCAGTATAGTCGGGTGCTATTCTAGTTTGTATGGCATGCGCAGTTATGTCAAATCTCACAAATAACAACAGGAAGGTTTCCAATCTGTTAGGTTTCCTGTTTTGTTTGTTTTTATACAGTACGAGTTATAGTCACAACTGTCCTAAACGATTTTTGTACGATCCACAAATCCACGGGATGATGCAAATACAAAGGACGCTACAAATAACGGGGTAGGAAATCAAAAGTAACAAATCAAACTCAGAAATAAAGAGGAATAATCAATAAATAATAATATAAAGATATTATCGTTTAGTAGAAGTGATTTCTTATCTGGTACAGTGTTGCCTGTAGCAAAAAATATAGAATTTAAAAAATAAAATGATTAATAACCAAAGAACAACACTGTGATTTTTGACAGTGGTCTATTTTATTAAAAACAGACTGTACATGACGACACTAGCGCACTCCCCACATTTCCATGACTTCTTGGTCGACCTCTAATAGTAGGAAAAGTATTGTTTTTATTTGTTTTGACATGTCCCATATATTTACAATCTTTATTTTGACAAGTTTCAAATTGATTTTTTATTTAAGTAAGTAAATCTTGCACACGGGCCTCAGCAGGTCTAGTTCTGATGAGACACCTGTTTACTACAGAAGAAGAGAGTGGCTCGAATTATTCTAGCATTTGATGATATTCGTGAAAGCCCGCAGCTATTTCGAAGAATTCGGCAGTCGATTACAAATCGTTACAACTATATCGAAAAATGGTGATGGTGGTCGTAACTTTGAACAATTTTTATTATGCTCGATGCAGTATTATTTCTAATAACACGTTTCTTCACTTAACTGCTTCAATTTATTTAGTAACTTCTTTTTCCTGTAGTAATTGAAATGGTTTTTGAAAATTTCTATTTAATCTTGACGCCGAGAAATTTCCGGACACTACAGTCTATAAGATTAGAGTTGGCACAATCGAAGGCGGGAAACAACAAACGTGGAGGTAGTTTTGGGGTTATAAAAAGGGAAAATTAGTGATGCCTTGTTATATTTTTTTTTTGTGGAAGAGGGGTAGAGTAGAGCATACTTTTTCTGAAGTTGCATTCAACATGGGGGACCAATAAAATCGTTTCCCTCAAAATTTTCCCACCTGTTGATTGTGCCAACTCTAATCTTATAGACTGTAGTTTATTTAAAATATGTTTATTTACGAGTATATGTTTATCACATCTAAAATTTGGAATAGTTATTCAATGACACCCTTTAGAAACATAGTTGTGAATAGTAAAGAAGGCAAGGGATAATAAAGAAATCAGTAAAAAGTATACGTTAATATACTGGATATATTATATCTGCTTGTGTAATATAACGGATAAATGTCAGGCAACGTGATATTGATATTGATGAAAATATCACTAACTCTTCATGAAAAAGAGGGGGACACTATTTGTATGCTTTAAAAAAATATATTTTTGATTTATTTAAATATAAGCACTTAAAAAACTTTCTTTACCTTTTTAAAATTCTCAGCAGTCGTCGGGAATTCTTGTTTTTTGACGATGGATTTATTTGGTTTTCAATTCATCTAAATTATTCGCTATTCTCTAATGTTATCCGTTTCCTTTTGTTTGACAATTTCATTATTTTAGCAGAGTGTAATAATATTTTATGTAATCCACAGTGAGGAGGCTCATTGTAAAGCTATGTCTATGCATGCTGATGAGATTGCTTCGTATACTATATGTAATTAAGATTGTGCACTGTGCACTCATTCAAGGCTTATATATACGTGACTTTTGATGGAAAAATAATATTTCAGTGTAGATGATTTTGTTTAAAAAAATATTTCAAATTATTTAATTTATTAAATAAATAAAAGTTGTCTGCCAATTAGTGTGGCACATAGCTTCCTTGCGTCCTCTCGCGTACTTTAATGATGTTATGCATTTACAACTGATTTTTTTATTGTCTATTTCCCCATTTTGGGTTACGGGCTTACCGGAGTTTACGGAAGCTATGTGATCATTCTGGAGAACGAATATTTTTTTATATCTTCGCTTCGAATCTAAAAGTTACTCGAAAGAAATCTGTATCCTGTATCAGACATCATGGAACATTTTTTGTTATATCATTTTTGTTTATATCTCACACATTATATCTTTAGTGCTAGCAAATTTAAAGAACTATTCATTGATTCAATTAATTTTAAATAGTCCCTAGACTAAGAGACTACGCCTTTTCTTCTGTCTGTCATATCCTCTATACCCTGTTAAGGTGGGTTCACATATTGTTCTATATATTCGTCAAGCCGTGGAGACGCATTCTCTGGTTTTCCCTACACCGTTCAGTCTCAAATCAAGTTATTATAAACCAATAAAGCTGATTCGTTTGTTTACCTACTATCTGCTGTTCTGAAGATACAATTATCGCTGTTAATCGTTTTCTTTTCTCTCTCTCTCTTTTTATTGAATATCACAACTACATAAATTATCAATTTTATTAGTGATATACTGAGATATTGTTATTTGGACGGGGACTTACATGATATAGGCAATAATCCATAGATTATTCCATTGTTTAATTCAGAATCTAAACAAGGAAATTAATAAAATAACAAGTGAATGAGAAAAGATAAGAAGACATAATTAATCAAAATTTATAACAGTGATAAGTTGGGTGATAGTTAATTATTAATAAGTAATCCCATACCCATATTTAGTAGATTTCTGGACCATTATCTCCTCAGGCGGCGAGGTGGGTTACCAGGGATGGATTGACAAGAGTAATTTTACAAGTCCTCCAGGGATGGAGGACTGGTAAAATTTATGGTATCTGGATCAGTAAAACCTGGATAAAGTGACCACCGAAGGGACCGACCAAAAGTGGTCACCTTAGGCAGATGGTCACAATAAGCAGAAGAAAATGCACAGGAAAGTAAGAAGGAAGGGAAAGTAGGAAGGGGACCATGAAAAAGTGGTCACATTGACCAGGTGGTCAATATACACGGGTGGCCACTTTAGCAGGTTTAACTTTAGTTAGTTCTCGGACAAAAGGAATATTGAGATCATTATGAAAGGTGAGGTTAGATACATAAAAATGAGCATCGGTGATTTTACGAAAGATTTTTGATTGGAGAGTTAGTAGTTGACGGGAGTTGTAGTTTTCTTGAGATTTAACACTAATTTCAATAATCAATTTACGCTGTTGTTCTTAGTTATTCCTTTATTAAATTCCAAGTATAATTGCAATGCAAGTAAGTACATTGACAGCATTAATTTCAAGTTATGATCTCTATGATTCTTTTGATTGAAATATCTTTAGAAGACATCCTTAAAACACTTTTATTTTTCTTTTAATGCGGGGGGTATACCATTCAAACAAACTTAAAAAAAAAAAAAAAAAACATAAAACTAGAATAATTAATAATTTTACGTCGCAAAGATTTTCTTCCTTTGACTAAAGTAGAAAACGAGCGAAATAGTTATCATAGAAACATAAATATTTACCTATTTAAAAAAAAAATAATAATTATAATAACAATATACAATGTAATTATTAAAATAAGATAATTACTTTTTAACCTTCTGCCGGGCGCGCGACGGCACTCAGTACCGCAAACATAGATTTTTAAATATAAANACAAATTTATTCTTTTATTCTTAATAATTGTAAGATTAAGAATCACATACAGATTTATCTAGATAAAAAATTAGTATAATTACTTGTATAATGTAAAAAAAACTCCACATAATGCGTAATTACCTATCACGCGATAAAAAATATAATACAGTTAACTGATACCAACGTATATGATAGCAAGTACATATTATTTAAAAAAATCTCCTTTACTGTGGAAAGACAATTCTGATTGCACTTAAACTGATAGAGATAGAATTCGCAAAATTATTGCAGTGCAAAGAGCTATAGATTCTCCTAAAAATGGTTCTAAGAAAAAGGAATTCAAGAACATCGCCAATATTATTTCACTGAAAGTTTATATGTCGGATCTTTATCCTTCTTTCTATGAATTTTGTTTGTTGTAGAGAGATTATTTTCGTTCTACAGAAACATGCTTGTATGAAGAATTTGTGGGTACATAAAAAAAAAATTCTTTGTATACAATATATTTTCGTTGTACAGTAGTTTGTTATAAGGAGGTCCGACGTACTTAGTTTTTCAAAGTTGTAAACAAGATAGTTTCGTGAGGTATGTACATTTTAAACTGGTAGAAGCAATATTAACTTCTTTTACTTTTTTTGGCCACGAACGAACTGTGTGTTTTTAAAAGTAATTCGCATTATAGAGTAACATGCTTAAGTTTTTACTTTTTCTTATTGCCTTGTTTACATAGAAAAGTGTTTGATAGATTTACACGTTTTTAGGTCCCTTAAGCCTAAAAAAATGATCTTCAAAAAGTATAATTTTTGTATTAAAGAAGGGCAATTAGGTTTAAAGAGAAGTCAGAACTGAGTACCGCGCGCGCCCGGTATTGAGACTCTAGATGGCGCGCCCAGCAGAAGGTTAAATTAAAAGGTTGGGGGGGGGGGGGGCAAAATCGTAAAAAATTAATAGAGGATTTGGTTTCATTCAGGTTTCGCAAAAAAGTTAGTTTGGAACCAACGTTTTGCGTATCCGTTATAAGAAGGCCATAGATGAATGTACGCACTGATCTCCGCTCCGCTAGCTGTGAAACCCATTTTAGGTTTCTGTACAAAGTACAAAAAGAAACCCTATTTAACGGCTCTGTCTGTCCGTCTTTCCGTTGGTGTCGTTTTGTCCGCTGGCTTGTTTCAATTCATAAACTACAATAGCTAGAAACATAAAATTTGGCACACAGGTGCATCTCGGCGTTTGATGCAACTGGGAGCATTTTGGAGTTGCTACACTTAATATTTTCAAGATGGAGGCCTGGCCAATATAGCGGGTGGCTAAAAAAAAGTGTTTAGTTACCATGGCATGTTATAAATCAATTTAAAGGTCTTGAAGTGTAATAAAAGAATATACAACTATTAAAATAACACACATAATATTTTCAAGATGGCGGCCAATATGGCGGGTGACTAAAAAAAAAGGTTTTTNTTTTGGCCACGAACGAACTATGTGTTTTTAAAAGTAATTCGCATTATAGAGTAACATGCTTAAGTTTTTACTTTTTCTTATTGCCTTGTTTACATAGAAAAGTGTTTGATAGATTTACACGTTTTTAGGTCCCTTAAGCCTAAAAAAATGATCTTCAAAAAATGTCTGTCTTTATTCTGTGTATACGTGTGTAGCAGTTTAGGCGTGGAGCCCTAAAAAATCTTTTGGATCGATTTTGATAAAATTCGTTATACATTTTCTGAAATTCTTACCAGAAGACGAAATTAAGAAATGAATTTCATCTCTTTAAACGTGAAACAAATTGTCGCAAACGGTTGCGACTATTTGATTAACGTTTTCCCTAAAATGTTATCCATTTAAACACAAATCTAACGTTTAAGTCGATTTTCTGGAACAAATATATAGTTTATATTTAAATCAAGGTATTAATAAAAATAAAATTGATTTATTGCTGAAAATGGAAAAACGCATTGTAAGCAATCAACCAGGTTAACACTGTGAAAAAGTTAGTTCAAGTTTGTCGGAGATTTTTTTACTTTAATCCCCGAGAAATTAGAAAAATGCTTGAGAATTTATTTCTTTTTCTTATAAGAAAATTATTTATTGTTTGAACAATATGTATGTAGATGGGAAATTCCCGTAAAAGAAATTACATTTGCAAATGCTATTTTTCAATTCTAATGCTTCTAAAAATTGTTATTTTTAGAAACGCTATACGCTGCAGTATACAATAATATTTGAAGAGTTTTCCAAATGTAAGAAATTCCGTTGTAGAAATATTACACTGTAAGCTTAACACGACAGTGCTCCATTTAAAAGATTGGATTTTAGGTTTTTTTTGTGGAGATGATTAAAGGGTTCTTTAGACAGTTTAATTTCATTGCCAAAGAATATACGACTGCAAGAAAAGATTTTGATAAATGGAATATACAGTATAGTTCGTACAGTGCCTCTCTCTGATTTTAAACAGAACATTAGAGCAAAATGGAATCTTCGCTTAAAGCCTCGTCCAGATTTCCAAACCGAACAGAGGAAACGAGTCGAGTATTGGTGACTGCGCATGCCCAGTCTGAGATGCGCAGACGCTCTTTGGACTGGGCATGCGCTGAGACCAACTCCTTTCTGTTTCCTCTGTTCGGTTAGGCAACCTGGACAAGGCTTTTAGGTTCAGTGCAAAAGCTTCAAAATATAAATAATAAGCCAAGCCTCAAAATAAATTTTTATGCAAAACGAAAAGAGTAAATTTGGCTGACAAACAATCTTTTCTTATAAATGTTTCAAGATATGCTCAACAATCTTTTATATAATCGAATAGTGTCCCGACGGGCGACGACTCACCTCTAAACGATTTATAATGTTAAAAATTGATACGCCATAAGCTGGAATTGAACCAGTGACCCCCCTGAGCGTCAGTCGAATACGCTACCAACNTACTTTTTGTTTTAAATTGCTGTGATTCAATTTTTAATTAAATGTTAAATGTTTAATTGTTAATCTAATCAGAGTTTTTTGTAAAGCTGAGAACCTTCCATTGGACATATTGACGTTGAACATCTCGGAACCCCTAAACAATCTAGGGAAAGAGGATTTTTTTTCTGTAATACTACTTGTCCTGTGATAGCTGTCTTAGGTCTTAATCCCACTATGTTAGCAACATTCCTTCATTAGCTATCATATCAGTGTCAGTGTTACAAGCGGTGGTTGATTTTTGCTAAGTGTCGATGTTAAGGGAGCCTCCTCTACTCTTAAAATCTTTCTTTAGTCGATATTCTATATATTTTATCTTAATTTTTTCATTCTTCTAATTTATTTAGTCTTTGTAAATTTTTACACGGTTAATAGGAAACTAATAAATAAGTATAATATATGTAATTTCACAAACTTACATCGTTACTTAAAAATTAAGACATAAGAATGTCATGTTTTAAAATCAGGACGGATGCATATAAATGGCTGTCTAAGATCCTGTACCGGGTCAAGAAACCAAACGCTTACATAATTTCTTCTTGTTCTTTCTAGCAGTTAGAAGAATCAAACAGTTGAGTCTTGATTCTTCGAATTCTGGAATTCCCGAATATCACAGAGAGAGGGTGAGCGATTATTATTCTGAACCTTGTTCGATCGAACCATACCACCCTCTACTATTATAGTAGAGAGAGAGTACTTACACATATTCGAGTGTTAGTTGCTGTCTTACGGTCGCACGTCTTGTTCTTTCACTTCTTTTAAGTCATCTTTGAAGAATACAGTTCAGAATTATTTTTGTGTTAATAACAAAGGAATTAATATCAACTGTGTCAAATCGCTTCCATCTTTAATAAATAATTCATCATTTATAAATTGAATTATTTTTGCTGTTGTAAGTTTTTATTTTTTTTATATTTGATATTACCAATTGATACATGTGCTTATGATAATTTATTAATTTAAAAAAAAAATAATAATTATAATAACAATATACAATGTAATTATTAAAATAAGATAATTACTTTTTAACCTTCTGCCGGGCGCGCGACGGCACTCAGTACCGCAAACATAGATTTTTAAATATAAAACGCAACTGGTAGGTTCAAGGTCGAGGAGGCTTATCAGTATTCCTTTTTTAAACCCTTCTAGGGAGTAAGAGATAGCTAGCAGGTGTTTATTAGTGCTTTTTATTGTGATATCGGGAATTAATTTGTCCTACCTCTACATTGCGGAACTCAGTGCCGTTTGCGCCCAGAAATGTAAGTATTTTTTATTCCTA
>KZ651125.1:526261-564503 GCA_001010745.2 Gerris buenoi
ATATTTATATATAATTACTATACTAGTAAGTAATGGATATTTTAGTAATTGAATAATATTGTATTTTATTTACCGAAAATAATTTTACAGACTGAACGTTAATGATGTGAAAACGTATATGATATTTGTAACTGACATTATAAAGGAAATTAGAGTATAATTTTTGCAATAATTATTGAGTTAGCTGGAAGAAAAGCATGATTATATTATTTATTAACTCCTAACATGTGTTATATTACTCAATAATTTTTACTTTTGTAAAATTATATTGAATCAGGAACACAAATTAATGAAAATTGAAATAAAATTGATGTAATTTGCGTATTAAATATTGAGATTGCTGTATCAATCATATTATTATACTTATAAGTAATAAGTAGAAATGTGTTAATGGAAATGGAAATATTGAGAAATATGTAAGTTGAAGGAAATATGAAATATATAAGTTCTGTTATTTATTTAAAAAAAAAGGTTTTGAGGAATAAGATAAAATCATATTTTAATCAGATTAAAAATATGTATTATAAAAAATGGAAAGATTAATAAATAAATGAATGTGACATTATGATTGACAAGAAGGAAAGAGAATAGCACATAAAATAAATATATTCCGTAATAATAAGTAATAATTGAAATTAAAAATTATAACGTACATAATGTATGTTAAATTTAATTATTCATATTTATATTAATTTAGTTACAAATAAAAATGTTCAACTTTCGTCTAATTAGTAAATTAAGAGTTTAAAGGTATTGAGATAATATTATATATTAATTTATAGGTACGTCTTTAGATTGTTACTCCCCTCTGTTATTTTTTATAAGGGGAGTAACTATCTAAAGAAGTGCCGATTTGTATTAGTAAAGAGTTAAAAAATTGATTATAAAGGAGGAAACTATAACAATCTAAAGCGGCCCATACGCTACACGTGCATTGCACGCCGTGCCATTTTTTATATTGGCGCACCGTGCTTAGCATGGCACGCCATGTGCCACACACTGTAAATGCAGTTTGCTCCGTGACGTGCCAGAAGTCGGTGTTCATACTAAGATCTTTTAGTGTACGGTGTACGCCCAGTTAAATAAAGCTTTCTTGATTGGCACGATACATGAAGATAGCAAGGAGCAACGGAAGAGGAGTCAAATAAAGACTAAAATTTGGTTGAAGAAGAAAGATTACCTTACTCTTAACAATGACTAGAAATTGGGAGACAGAAAATCTTTGTACCACTTATTTTAAAAAAATACCAGCAAGAATCTCCTGATGCTAGCGAACGAAATGTAGCCTCAGATGTTGCAATTTTTTGCACGTGGCACGAGACTAGCCCACACACTAGCACGTTGGCACGTGGCAGAATGGCATGGCACGCCGAAAATCAAACTCGTCTTGATTCTCACCGTGCCAAGCATTGCACGCCGTGCTTTGCACGGAGACCTCCATCCACTGGCACATTTCGTCCGTTTTTAGCACGACGTGCTTGCATGCAGTTCAATGCACGTGTAGTGTGTGGGCCGCTTAAAGAAGGTGTACGAAATGTTCTTCTTTAGACTGTTACTCCCCTCTGTTTGTTTTATAAGGAGAGTAACAATCTAAAGAAGTGCCGATTTGTAATAGTAAAGAGATAAAAAAAAATTGATTATAAAGTAAAGGAGGAAACTCTCCAAGTATAAGATGGATGTTTTTTTTTCCTGAAATGAAAGTGAATATCTATGGTATGAAGGGTTACAGATAGCCTGGCGGTTTCAATAAACGAGTAGTGAGTCAGGAGTCAGGCAAGTAATAAAAACTGCCAAAACAACCTGTATAATGACTGAGGTTGAGTCGGGTAGCCACAGTGACCCAGATACCTGACTCAAACCTCGTAACATTGGCTTACATTACACGCTCTTCTACTTCCCTTACCTGAAAACATAACAATCTATCATCTCTGTCATGTTAACTCAATCTTTTCACTCATTCAGTTACATACCGATTCACTTATTGTTGTTATTCTTTAGTCTTTAGATGACAGGTTGTTTTTAATCTCAATTGTTATTTTTCCGCTATCATGGCTTCATGAAATGTAAGATTCGTAATCTTTATTATCTTTATTATCTATTATTGAGTAATTTGTTTGTTATGAATGATCTTTTAATTACCTTTAATTAGGAAACGAAAGAATGTTAAATGACTTCATTTACTACATACAGCATTAAGTATCTTCTATTATTGCCTCTACACAAGTATTATTAATTTTCATCACTACCTATAGTAGGGAAAGTATTGTTTTCACCAAAAATGTTTTTTTTAGAGATTTTAACGGAATTATCCGTTTTGGGTGTTTTTAAGACCTCCTGAGTGGTTTCCAGCATGACGTATGTATGTGTGTGTGTGTCATCGTAGCGCCCAAGGTATTTAACCTAGAGAGTTAAAACGTGGCAGAAAAATCAGTCCTTACCTGATGTGATACCGTCCGGAAAATCAACTTTTTCCGCCATCTTGAACCCAGTTTGCCGAGTCTGCAAAAATTAAAAAAAAAAAAATCGTAATAAAAAGAATGATAATAAAAAGAATGATAATAAATCAGTTAGTTCAAAACGGTCACCCATCCAAGTACTGACCACGTCCAATGCTGCTTTCTCCTTCAGCGAAGCAGCAGGAGAGGCCACTTTAGTGGCCTCTGAAGTGAGGAAAAGTTCTGAGGTACCCGAGTTCTGAGGTACCCGATTTTTTATTTATTTATAATTTCTTGTTTAATAATTATATTGACATTGAAAGTTGATGTTAAAGTAAAAATAAATATAAAATCGGAGTCTTGATATAGAGAGAAAATAAATAGTTTGTTCTTCATATATTAGTTAAGTTAAAAGGCAAGACATAAGTGGTAGCAGAGCGTGGTTTTACGTGAGTATAGTTAGTCGTCATTGTTTTCATATAATTTTTCTAAATGTTGAATTGTCAAACTGTTCTTTTTTTTGTTCCAAACCTTGTCTCTTCTTTCTGTTGGTCTGGATCTTTGTTTCGTTCTGCTACCACTTACGTAGGGTTTTAGTTTATTTTTTATTTATAATTGCTTGTTTAATAATTTTATTGACATTGAAAGTTAATGTTAAAGTAAAAATAAATATTAAAATCAGAGTCTAGATATATAGAGAAAATAAATAGTTTGTTCTTCATATATTAGTTAAGTTAAGGCAAGACACCCTCGGCCCTACGATGATAATGATTCCACACATGCAGACGTTATACTGAAAACCACACAGAAGGTCTTAAAAACACCCAAAACGGATAATTCAGTCGAAATCTCGAAAACATTTTTTGAGTAAAAACAATAAAAACAACTCTTTCGCTTAACAACTGTAGGTAAATAGTTTTTAATAAGAATAAATTGTATTCATTATAATCTCGAACTAGATACATCTGCTTTTCCGTAATTGGCAAGTTTATTAATAGAGTGCTTAAAAGAATAAGACCAAGTGGAATTGACAAAAAACGGACTCAGTTTTTTGTCTCTCATGTGACGTCAGGTTTTTCCTTTACCTTTTACCGGCACTGATGATGGCCGAGAGACCGAAAACTTGTTCTGAGAATTAATCATTCATTTTGTGGAGAGGCTGTCCATTTTTTTCATTATTCTACAGTGTTCTTACTTTTGTTACCAAGCGATAAAAACATTATCGAAATATGTGGATTTAACAGACAAAAGCCAAATAGAATTCAACAAATTCCTGACTGTAGTCATTTTTAAATCAGTTTAATTGCGTTGACAGCGCGGGAAAGATAGCCAATGAGAGTTCATGATTTTAAAATCCTGAACTAACTTTCATTGGCTCCCCACCCCATTTTTTGGACTTAGTCGCGCTATAAGCACGCAATAAAACTCTTTTGGTACACACTACAGCTTCAAATTCACCTAATTTTAGCAACTTTAGGTGAGTTCTTAGATGGTTAATAACCTGTAGGGTGCATTTCATATTAATACATTCGCTTGACTTATCATACTCATTGGGAAAGTGCCTTCTCCCTGTTTGTTGTCAGAAGTGTGTTTGCCTGGGCGGAAGAAAAGTAGAGAAGCCTTTTTTCTTTTAACCAAACTTTTTTTTACAGTTCTGACTTTGTCAAGATGAGTCATTATTTCATTAAATGCAAAACTTAATAATTGATTATGAAAAACTTTGCATTTCTTAAGTTTATTTAATAACGGATAATAAAATCTCACCTTCTGTGGGTTGCCACGTACGAGGCTTACATTTTTTTTATATAAGATTACAAATCTACGATCCTAGTGTCAAAATTGCGACAATATGGCTTAAAGTTAATATATTCGTCAATACTAAAGTAAATAGAGAAACACAAAGAATTTAAATTAAACGTTGAACTTCCATCCTAAATTTATATTTTAATTTTCTGGCTACATTTTTCAAACTCTTTTTTAGAGTGATCTAAAGACTAAAGTGTATTTACCAATCTATTCAAATTTTAATGGACGAAGTGTTTGTATATGATGAGGAAAAAATGAAAAAAAAAAAAAAAAAAAAAAAAAAAAAAAAAAAAAAAAAAAAAAAAAAAAAAAAANAAAAAAAAAAAAAAAAAAAAAAAAAAAAAAAAAAAAAAAAAAAAAAAAAAAAAAATTAATGAATGAATGAAAAATTTTATCACTTTAGTAAGGGACCTTTCCATCGTGAGGATTAAACCTAATTTTCTTCTCTTCCATTTTAAGGGCAAACTTTGTTAATTGGAATTATTCCTGGGTGGGATAGCAAGGAATTCAGTGCTCAAACTCAATTAGAGTGCCTTGATTCCACAAGTTTAGTTGATTTGATCTTAAGAGGGTTTGTCCGTTCTCACTAAGCGAATCCTCTATCCTTTGTACTTCAATCAGATGTTTTCAAATAAGTTTTTAATTATATTCTTGAAGTTTTCCTTTTTATTTTTTGTTGTTAAAACTCAGTTTCTAGTTAAATTTTTTATTTTTTTCCTACTTAACTATCAAATGACAATAACTGATTTAAATAAGCTTAAATTGTCTAGATTCCTTGAGACAATTTGAGTTAACAGGGAAGTTAACCATTTGTTTAAGTATTTTTAATTCAATTTTAATAATTATTGCGAAGCTCGAACGCTAGACAATTCTATATAACTTACGCAGCCAACCTTCTATTTGGGTACCAAACATGTAGACATGTACCACCTCAATGGGTAAATTTACATGATAAATAATATTTATATCAAACCACTATTGTCTCACTCCTCTTTTACTAATTTCGAAAATGCTATCGCTATCAGCATATTATAATGCATTTTTCATTGATATTCACTGAAAATTTATTTATCTGTGATAAAATAGTTTACTGTCCAGTTTTAACTATCCATATATTTTTAATTAGAAGAGATAATATGTACAAATGGTCATTCAATACGTTCATATTGATTAAAATACATTTAAGAAAAAAACAAAAACTGAATAAATTAATATATTAAGAAACAAAAAAACAAAAGTAAAAGAAGAATGCTATAACTTATTTCATCACTATCGATTTCTTGTTTCTTTAATCCTATATTCTCAGCATAAATAATAAAAAAACCCGCTATATTATAGACATAGATAAATTTATATTGATTTTTAAGTCAATAAAATACCCCAAAAACAAAAAAAAGTTAAGCCGGAGGGATTTGAAAAAAAATATAGTTAATGCATAGGACCATGTAGAAACCTGTTGTTGTGAAATACAATATAATATAGACTTGCCCTCTCTAAGGCTAGGGCATTATACTCTAATCGTAAGGGTTCTTTGCTATATTAACTTGCCACGTGGTGCGGTGGATCAACCATTTTACTCATAAAACAATATAACTTGTTTAATGAAATATAAAATGATACAAAGTATTAGTTATTATGCACTCTTTTTGCTCTTATTTTCTTTTTATTATAGTCCAGTCAATGAATGCTCAAAAAGGGGTGTAGAGGGAAATGGAAGGAACACAATTTTTGACTTCGGGACTTTGTTTGGACTAGTTAGGAGGTAAACATACTAAAAGTCCCCACTCCTAGGAGGTGAGCGGGGGGAGGGGGGGCACGTAGAAGGTCCCTAATTTCGGTTTTTCACTTATATCTCGGGAACTATGCGACCTAGCGATAAGACTATTCTATATAAAATTAAAGCTGACAAAATTTGCCACAAGATTGATTATATTAATTTTTTCGCTAACTCACATAGTTTTTGAGATATCCTAGCTCAAATGTCGCCAATTTTTAAAAAAATCATTTTTGCCTCAGGTTTTTTTCCTTATTTGACTAGCTAACGCTACGGCCCTTCATCCTACAAAATATTTATGAGGAAAAAAGTTATAAAGCATTAAATTTCCTTCAAGAATATGTATAATTTTACTATTTTATCTCTATCCGTTCAAAAGTTAAAGCAATTTTAACTTTATGATTAATTTAGAGATTTTGCAGAAAAACTTAACTTTCGTATTTTTAGCTATACCACATAGTCCAGTCAATATAGGTTTTTTCTTCGGAATAATATTAAGCCACGATTTTTTTTCACAGAGAGCTTTGTTATGTCATTGCAAATAATACCTGAAAAGTCCCCAACTTTTTTATGTACACTTCCCTCTTTTTTTGGGGGGAGGAGGGGGGTAAAATTTGAAGGACTTAAAATCAGCTACCTATGCAAGTGGGGTATCATTTTGTATGCATTTTTTAACGCTGAATCGATTAAAACAAGAATCAAGTCGATACGACCTTTAGTTTGGAAGATATAAGGGGTTTTATGAATAAAAAACTCAAATATTTTAATGTACACCTCCTAAAGTTATCACAAGATATTAATTTTCGATTTTTTCCCCCAGGGGCCTTCCTAAAAGTTGCCAATTGGCTAAAAAATAGTATTGATAAAGTTTTATCTCAAACTGATAACGTTAACTGTGCCTAATGTAGGTTGAAATTTAGCAAAAAAAATGAAAAATGGTAAATACCACTAAATTATAGTAAATCTATAAGTTTTGGCAAAAAAGTGGTGAGAATAAAACTTGAAGGCAACAAAATTTTCTATAAAATAAGACAAGAATCAGGTTTCTAGGATGAATAGGTTTCATTTAATGAAGAAAAAACGGTGATTTTTCCCTAAAAATCGCAGGTTTTTGCTAAATTTCAACCTACATTAGGCACAGTTAACGTTATCAGTTTGAGATAAAACTTTATCAATACTATTTTTTAGCCAATTGGCAACTTTTAGGAAGGCCCCTGGGGGAAAAAATCGAAAATTAATATCTTGTGATAACTTTAGGAGGTGTACATTAAAATATTTGAGTTTTTTATTCATAAAACCCCTTATATCTTCCAAACTAAAGGTCGTATCGACTTGATTCTTGTTTTAATCGATTCAGCGTTAAAAAATGCATACAAAATGATACCCCACTTGCATAGGTAGCTGATTTTAAGTCCTTCAAATTTTACCCCCCTCCTCCCCCCAAAAAAAGAGGGGAGTGTACATAAAAAAGTTGGGGACTTTTCAGGTATTATTTGCAATGACATAACAAAGCTCTCTGTGAAAAAAAATCGTGGCTTAATATTATTCCGAAGAAAAACCCTATATTGACTGGACTATGTGGTATAGCTAAAAATACGAAAGTTAAGTTTTTCTGCAAAATCTCTAAATTAATCATAAAGTTAAAATTGCTTTAACTTTTGAACGGATAGAGATAAAATAGTAAAATTATACATATTCTTGAAGGAAATTTAATGCTTTATAACTTTTTTCCTCATAAATATTTTGTAGGATGAAGGGCCGTAGAGTTAGCTAGTCAAATAAGGAAACAAACCTGAGGCAAAAATGATTTTTTTAAAAATTGGCGACATTTGAGCTAGGATATCTCAAAAACTATGTGAGATAGCGAAAAAATTAATATAATCAATCTTGTGGCAAATTTTGTCAGCTTTAATTTTATATAGAATAGTCTTATCGCTAGGTCGCATAGTTCCCGAGATATAAGTGAAAAACCGAAATTAGGGACCTTCTACGTGCCCCCCCTCCCCCCGCTCACCTCCTAGGAGTGGGGACTTTTAGTATGTTTACCTCCTAACTAGTCCAAACAAAGTCCCAAAGTCAAAAATTGTGTTCCTTCCATTTCCCTCTATAAATATTTATTGACTGGACTATTATTATTATTATTATTTATTTTTCTTTAAAATATGTTGCTTCAGCCAAGATTAGGCCATTAGTGCCCTTTTTATTAATATTGATACTATAACTTTTATCATTATTTAATTTCATAATTATTTTAAGATAAAAATAATGATTAAACATGTTTAGAGTTTTGACTCAGGATTTTCTTTTTGTTTTATTTTTAATTGATAGGTTTTTAAACTTGCGTTTTCAAAATAAAAATTATTTTGTTAAGCAAGAATACCTAGACCCTCCTATGATTTAAATTAGCCACTTCCTGATTAGTAATTTGAGATACATTTTTAAATGTTAACTTTTATGGTGGAAAAGGGTTTTTTTACCCTGTGCACCCTCTCCTGTACCTTATTCCATCCCTGGGTTGAAATTGGGAATGCCTTTTATTAATCCCTCTTTCCCAATAACTCTATTAATACCTCGTCCGCCATAACTCTTTCCCAAGTTTTAAATTATTCTAGGAGCTCTACGCTTTCCTTTGGGTTCAGGTCACTTTTTCTCACATACCTATGGATTTAATTTTAGAAAATCGCTTCTTGACTAAACAGTTATATTATTATTGAACTTTATCATTTCAAATATAAAAATTTTACTTCAGCGTTTCAAATAAGTAGTGATAATTGTTAAGTTCGTGTGAGACGGTTTTAAATTTATGTCCTGCTGCCATCTTGAACAAGAAATGACCGATAACCCTTCAACTAAAGCAGTTTAAGTATTAAAAAGAAGCTTTTTTGAATGTTCTAGAGCTATTGGGTCCGGATATATTGTTATGAATGTTAAGATTGTAAGTCTATTATTGTACATAACCCTGATGTTGTAGGTAAAATTTACAGAACTATCTAGCTAAACATTTTTTGGTTGTTTTTATCAAAACCCTCACCTCAATGAATTTATCTAATCTACTATATCGGGTGCTTCAAAACATTGTCGGAAAATGAAAATTTAGTGAGAATAAGAGGCGGGGGGGATACGTAAAATGTTGATGCTTTTTGACAAAATGGCGTGGAAAAATAAACAATTTACATAAGTCTTAGGTATATATTTGTGTACTCTACTCTTAAATACCTTTCATTTGATACCCCACTCGAAATTTTTAAAAAAAAAAAAAAAAAAAAAAAAAAAAATACAAAAAAAGCTTAACAAATTATCTGCCTTGTTGGATTCCCAGTTAATCAGATCAAATTGCTATTTTAATTTTTTCTATGGCCCTGCAGACGACACATTTTTCATATTTTTACGTATTCCTAGAGAAAGGGGTTTCTGGTTTAATCCCCGGAGGGGTCACAATGTTTTTTATCGGTATTAACGAAAAGACAATAAATAGATTTTCATCGGCCTACCTTAAGGCATTAGCGTGAATTATTAGCGGGGACTTTTTTTTATATACTTCGACTTATAAATACAATAAGAAATAAAAATGTTAAAAATTAAAATAAAATTTAATATAGTAGCATTCATTTGATACCACTTAAAATATTTTAAAAAATCCTGTAACCTGAATTATCCGCCATTTTGGATTCCCAGTTAATTATATCAAATTCATTTTCGTATTTTTTATTGCGCATAGCAGACCGCACTTTCGCATATTTATTATTATTATTATTATTATTTTTTAAGTAACAGCAGAAATATATAGACTTAAGGGGAGGGGGACACCTAATTTTTTGTTTTTTTTGTTTTTTATTCGACAAAATGGCATGAAAAATTAAATTCTATCCACAATTGTTCAGTATTTGTTTTATATTGTAATCTAATCTTCAATATCTTTCATTTGATATCCCAATCAAAATTAATAAAAAAATAATCCGTGTCAAAAAATACTATTAACATGGGTCCGCTAACGCACCGTTTTCGAGAAACAGGTTGTCAAAAAAAAGTTCTCTGTTTTCTAATCGGTTTCTAATCGATCACCACTTATAGCTAAAATTACCTAATTAATAAAAAAATACTTTGTATAAATATCGATAATGAAATTACATCTCTAGTTTTATCTAGACCAGTAGTTCTTAACCTTTTGGTAACCACGGCCCCCTTAAAATCTACATTATAATAATATAGTACCTAAATACCTTTCGAGGCCCCCTGGGGGGCCGCGGCCCCCCAGGTTAAGAACTAATGATCTAGACAGTCTTTGAAACATTATTAATATCGGCACATTTTAGGTTTCTGTACAAAGTACAAAAAGAAACCTTATATAACGGCTCTGTCTGTCCGTCTGTCCGTTGGTGTCGTTTGTACGTTCGCTTATTTCAACTCATAAACTACTATAACTAGAAACATGAAATTTGGCACACAGGTACATCTCGGCATTTTAGACAACTGGACCAATTTTGGAGTGTTTACACTTAATATTTCCAAGATGGCGGCCCTGCCAATATGGTGGGTGACCAAAAAAATGTTTTTAGTTACCATGGCATGTTATACATCAATTTAAAGGCCTTGAAGTGTAGAAAATGAATATGCATCTATAAAAATTTTATACTTGATATTTTCAAGATGGCGGCCAATATGGCGTTAGCAAGTTTTTAGTCACCATGGCATGTTATACATCAATTTAAAGGTCTCGAAGTGTAGAAAAAGAATATGCATCTATTACACTTAATATTTAAACTTATTCGTACACAAACCGGCGATGATCGCCTCACGTACTTACGTGAAGCGCGCCTTACTTGTTTTATTAATGGGTATCTCACGTAAACCAGTATGTATTAATTACAACGTGTCAATTGAAATTAACATTTTCTATTAATTAATGCAGTATCAGCCTCTTATTACCTGAAATATCTTGACCATTTCATCGAGTTAGTACTGTTTAATGAATAACCGTTATCTTACTTTCGCGGCACGGTTATTGCTACTCTAAAATACTAAGTGTTTCCGCCCAGGATCGAACTGGGGACCTTCTGCGTGTTAGGCAGATGTGATAACCGCTACACCACGGAAACGAGCTGTTTAATCTTTATTACCAACACGTATTTGAATTTAATATTGAACTCATGAAATAAGAAATACGCATGCGCAATAAACGTTGACGAGGTAGGTTGAATTGCATCATCAAGGTTCAATAAGTGAAAGGCTTTTGACTATTCTTGTGAAGTTTGCTAAATTATTGAGTATTACATGCATTGAATAAGTATCTTTCTGAGATTAAATTGCAAGTTAAATCTTTTAACATCGTTATGCACACGTATACCAAGTAATCGACAACTTTCATACTAGTTATCCTTTGTCTAATTTCCATAGCAGTATAATTTAACTATTACGAAAATTCTACCTGATCTTGCAGATGGGACCTGGACTTAAATGTCACTATAGAAGAAATTTAGGTTAGAGTTTTATGGTACAACTGTTATCGACCTTTTAGAATTTCATTATTTAAACCTATGATAGCTTTGGATTCGCCTCAAAACTTATAAGCATATTTGATGTAATACGACCAGAAATTATGAAATTTATACAATTGGGATTGTTTATTCAAACAATGATGTTGCCTTATAAAACTGTACACTTATCTATGTAAATAAAATTAAAGTTTTTTCTTTACATTAGTCAGAATTGCAAAATCTGAATTTTCTGGTAATTTTTCATTTCATGCACTCCGAAAACCAAATCCGGCCTTAACTCTTTTCGTGTATATGTGTCCGTCGCCTCCATTCCTACTTTATAGGCGCAAAACTGACTACGAAATTGATTTTTTTTCTTTTTCACAGGTAAGCTCAAACATGTTTAAGCTTGGTTTCATCTAAAATATTGAGTAGAACCAAAGTTATTGACAATTTTATAAAAAAAAAAAAAAAAAAAAAAAAAAAAAAAAAAAAAAAAAAAAGGTTGCCTTAGTATTTATTAGACGAAATAACCCACTGACTCGTTAATTAAAATGTTTGGGTACTTCTAGACCACTTAGAGACTGTCGGTTTTTTGCGTTTGGTCGGAAAAATCCGAAAAGTTAAAAATACATATATTTTTACCCCTCTTAAAAAAATTAATGATGGCGGTCGCAACTTTAGTGTTTTTGCTAAACGGTAATTCAAATCGAAAAGCAGATTGCACCAGCGGTAACCAATTTTAAATGACCGGTGATGACTTTTTGTCGTACCTCCATCGGTTCTACCAAATAAAATAAAAATTTTATTTTTTATTTTTGACTTTGAGCTCTTATGGCGTCCGTAATTGTTGGCCGATTTCATTTATTGGGTTGCTTAAACTCTACTCTAAGGCTCTTTAAATCGAGTATATATTATTTTGTCCTACAACCGAAGTTATTAAATATTTTCTGATGCACCTGTTGTATTAAGGAGAGACTGGTAATTAAATTAATGCACCAATGGTTTATGATTGTTCAATGACTTCCCAGTCTTATTGGTTTTGACTGCGTTTATTTTCTCATTTATTATATATTTTGCTTCCGAGCTTACCGAAGGTAACGGAAGCTATGTGATCGTTCTGAGGAACGAAAAAATTTTAGGTCTCCGATTTCAAAAATTCCAAGACAGAAATCCGTTTCAGACATCAGGGAACATTTTTGGTTCCGTGTCTGTCTGTCGGTCTGTCGTCAATTTTTGCGAACCACCATATCTTAAAAACTACACGTCCAATTTTAATGAAATTTGGGTGGTAGGTCATACTTAGCCCATTGTTGGTCCCATATAAGTTTCAACCTTCTGCGCTTATTTGTTTATCTTCCACATGCACACAAACATACATTTATTTTCAGCCATATCTTTAAAAGTAATCATCTGATTTTTATGAAATTTTTATGGTTTGTCGAAAGTAGCCTGCAGATAGCACCTGCCTAATTTCAACCTTCTGCGCACTTCAAATCGTACTAAATTAATATGTCTTATACTACAAAGCCGCATGGCTCACTGACTCACTGACTGACATTAATGTTTACCCACTTCCAGAAGAGCTAGAGACTTGCGGTTTGCGCCATTCGACGCGCAACGTCCACATTGTGAACCAAAATAATTATAAAAAGTTCACTTTTCCCCCTCCTTCCACCCTTAAAAAAATAAAAATGGCCGACTTGATTTTTAAGCTGGTTTGAGGGCTTATTGCAGCTAAACGGTAAGTCGTACTAGAAAATGGATAACACAAGTGGTAACTGATTTTAAAAGATCTACAACTTTAGTCCTATGAGTTTTTGTCGAATCATCATCGGTTGTACCTTAGATGGTGATAATTTTGTTATTTTTTGGTTTTATTTTTTTCCATTTTTGTCTTTGAATGGCCATAGATTCTATAATAGTTGACCGATTTTATTTCTGATTGCGGCGGTTGAATCTCACACTAATGCTCTTTAAATTGAGTATATTTTATTTCATTAGTTCATCCTACTTGCTGAGAACATGAGAGTAAACTTTTTCCCGTGCGCCGTGTCACGTGACCACTTTTTTTGGTTTTTAATATTGTGTCGTATATCATTTTAAAGGCCTTGATATGTACATTAAAGCTATTTTATTTGTTGATTTTTTAAAAATGTTGTGCATGTACTTTTGTACCGATTTATAATTTTGTTGTAGGTTAAAGGGTTTAAATACTTTTTTGATACTAGGTTTTTTTTTTTATATGTATTTATTAGTTAAATGAATGCCCTTTTGTATTGTTTGTTTTTTAAAAATATAATTTTGGTACCTTTAGAGTACAGGGGTACAAATGTTAAAGTTAATCTTTTATAGTGTGATGTATATCGTTAAAAAGCTCTTGCATCGTAGATTAATTTTTGTTATATTATATTTTGTGTTATTTTTAGTTTAAGGGGGGGGGGGAATAAAAAAGACCGGTTTAAGGCTGGGCCACACTGTGCCCGCACCGTATGACGGCCGTGTGTTGTCCTAAGGAAATGTCAAAAGTAAACAAAAATAATCCAAATGTCGGTGAGAGCACGGTGCGGAAAGGTGTGGACCATGCCTTACATTTCCTTAGGTTTATTCCTCACCGAGTGTTGCCCAACACACGGCCGTCATACGGTGCGCGCACGGTGCGGACAGGTGTGACCCGGCCTTTGTACAGAGGTTTCTACGATTTGATTGCAGTTTTATATTTTTTATTAAATAAATTATAGATGCGCTAACTTTTGGCGCTTGTTGGAGGCTTTGTTTCTTTAGCAAATGTTTAAACTTCTCCGATTTTATTAAATATTTACTGGAACAGTGCCGCGCGGTTCAAACTTTTTGATATTTATGGTATTTTTCTTAATTTGGTCTTTTCTTTGCGAGGAAGCTATGTGCCACATTAATTGGCAGAGTATTTTTAAACATTGTTATTTATTAATAGAGTAGAGAGAGCCAGCATGGCCGTGTGGGTTAAACCACGTCTGCTCGCGGCCATCACTGACTCATGAGTGGAACGAGATGGGGTTCGATTCCTCGCCGTGACGCTCTGATTTATATGGCTCACTATTGATCACATCATACTATCATACTCGCTTCGGCGGTACAATGTACATATTATGTGATGTGTGAAGTAGCTGAAACTCTCTACCGCGGGGCGTAAATAGGGCCTAATTGCAAGGTTCGAACAAGTGATTCGTCCTACCCGTTCTAGTAAGGAAGTACTAGACTAATACTATTACTAGGGTACTTAGCTATTCTTGTTTATATTGATAAATATACTCCAAACTACGATTTGGAGAGTATTATTATAGCTTAGTAATGGCATATATGATGTTTAATATAGTCCAGAAGGCTTTGGAAACAAAACTATTAGGGTATTTCATTGAATTGCTAGGCCTACATGATAATAGGAAACTTAGCCACTAATACCTAGCATGAACCCTGCGTGGAGCGCAGGGTAAGGTTACTTGTCTATATTTATAAAAAATTACTATTGCCCAAAACAAGAGAAAGGTACTGTCAACATGAGATTTCCTTGGTATATGCCGGGTACTTTAGCTGCTTGAAATATACATGTGGTCTATAATACCTTTTTGATCTATGATCTCACTAGGACTCAAGAAAATCTGAATATACATGTATTAATTCTACTTCTTAAGTTTTTGTTTTAGGTAAGTGCGTTTCACATTTCACAATCATTGTTCTTTGATAGAAAAATATTGTTAAAAAGAACAAACTGTTGTATGTATGCTGCCTTTGAAAATTTGTATTTAGATTACAAAAGCCTTATGCTTCATGGATTCACATCTCAGATCAATCATTCTTTGGAAAACGTATGCTATAAAACTGCGCATTTGAGGCTAAGGAATTAGAACTTTTGTTTAAATCTGTTGAGAAAAGCTTAAAATTCACAAAGCAGTAAGTTTACAATAGTGTCACTTTGAATGAGGAAATGTTAACGAGTAACATATTCGAGAACATATTCTATTGTTTACAATAAGCGAAAGTTCAGATACAGTAATTAAAGAGTTTAACTTATTTAAGACTTTGAAACCTTTGATCTATTGTTTGATACTGACAGAAAATGTTGCATTGTCAGATTTTTATTTTGTTACTTCGCTGTTGTAGTAGATCGCTAGCATGTAGGGATTTAGATAGTTCCTTCTACAGTTATAACTTTTCACTTCCAACTTTGTATTCCTTTCAGCAACCCTTAAGGTCTCCTTTAAAATCTTTCTAAACCCTCCAACCTCTCTTTTTCCCATCATAACATTTTAAATTCAATATATATTTATTAAAATATGTAAATATCAGTCCATTTATGACGGTCAGTCTAAATTTTTAAAAACCATGAGTATTAAATGTTTACTATGAGTAACTTCTACTTTAATTTTACTTCAATGATCATTGATGATGCTCACGTTCTGATCTAATATTAGTCCAGGAGATAGAGAGAAAATGAGTCTGACTAACATCAAGCTGAAATTTTGTGTAAGTTATAAGAATATGTGGTTGGCTAAGTTCGTCTGTGGGGCGTAGCATGGCAATACGCATTTGAAAGAAACAAACCGGTGGAGAGCGGCTATGTCCCTCCTAATTTGGTGGACGGTTTGATTTTTATGATCCTGAGTATAAAATTAGTTAGTAGACCAAAAATCAAGTTGACGTTAGTTTGCCACTTGTTAGGTGACCACTTTGATTTGGAGTAACATTTGAATAACTAGCCTGTCTAGTGAGAAATTAACATCAACTTGATTTTTAGTTCTACTAACTAATTTTTTACTACTTAGGATCATGAAAATCACATTATCCACCAAAATGGGAGAAACATTGCCGCTCTCTATTGGTGTGTTTTTTTTAAATGCCTATTGCCGTGCTACGTCCCACATCGACTTAGTCGGACTCAGACGAACTTAACTTAGGCTTACATACTTTTTTATTTTTTATATTTTGGAAGCTTGATCACAAGTAAGTGCATTTCTGCACGCAGGAAATTAGTTAAGCCCTGCTAGACTAGGCCATCAAGTTCGCATCTCTCTTGGCGCAATGTCTGATTGTTTTTTAATAACTCATTATCGTACTTTGATAACTGCAATCTGCAATGGATATCTTTTCCCGTAACTCTCTAAGGTTGGGACCGGAGTTCACATAATATGTCTCAGGTATCTGAATACAGTGCCAGTGCATCCCCTACCATATTGGCCTGCATCCAGTGCCCCAAAACACCACCTCCACTATCCAACCCCCACAGGTACCTTACAGTTCACCCTCCACGTTATAACCTGACCAGAGAGGGAGTACCTTTTCCTGGCCAGCGTCCAGTACTCATCAGCCCTTGCTTCGTGTCTCATGTCTGCAACCCGTTCCACATATTCACCTCGTAACATCACCTATTATATTATTATTGTTTTACATAATACTACTTGATGTTTTTTATTCATAGTCTTCTGCAGGGTTGTTACATTCATGAGTTATAAAATTATGCGTTAAAGTATGGAACATAAAAACTTATACATGTGTGGCAAATAGAACGTGAACTTATTGCATTATATTTATTTATGACTAACCAACAATTTTTTTGTATTAAAACATTAATTTAATTACTTTTAATTAAATTAATGTAAATTTATTATTATTTGACGAAATACATAAATTAATAATAATAAAAGCTAATCGTTATTGAAAGACCGACTTGAACCGAAAAATTAACGATAGCCCGAACTATATGAATGAGTGATTTATAATTATTATTCTTTTAATTCTCAGTAAAATGTCAGTGTTATATTATTTTAGAATTAGTTGAACCAGGATACAAATAGAATGATTGCAGGTAACTTAAATATATCAATAGTTCTTTTACGCACAAACCTTATACATAGCACTAAATGCAATTTCCCCCTTTTTTAATCATTATTTAAAAGTATATAAATATGACTATTCATGAAGAATATTTACGAAAAATATTATATTGAGTTCTTAATAATTTAAAGAGATTCTTGATTGTCTCAGTGAGATTTTGTGGTAATAATTCATTGTGATTTATCTCAAAGATATAAATTTAATCTTAGAGGTTGTTTTAATTTCATTTGTTTACTGCAAAACCCAGCAAAGAGCCGAGATACAACAAGGTCTGCAAAATGCGATTTAAAAAAGATCCGCAACAAATACATTATTCATTTTTTTTTTTTTTTTTTAGTTTTTGGTAGTTTTCTTACTACCAAAAACTATGTCTCCCGTAATTATTGATAATTGTAATTTGAATTATTTCAAATACATTATTGTAAATAGTTATACAAAATAAAATAAAATAGACTACCAAATAGTGTGGCACATAGCTTCCTCGCATCCTATCACCTACTTTATTGATTTCTTGAAACTAACATGGAACCAAAATACTCTACAATTAGTGTGGCACATAGCTTCCTCGCATCCTATCACCTACTTTATTGATTTCTTGACGCTAACATGGAACCAAAATACTCTACAATTAGTGTAGCACATAGCTTCCTCGCTTCGTTTTCCGTATAATTAAATGATTTTATGCTTTTACAGCCCTTTATATTGTCAATTTTATTTAAACTTCCTCCGATTTTTTTTTGACAACTAAGTTGTTTTGATTTTTTACATAAATTAAAGTTGCAATATTATTATATTTTTAATTTTGCAATATTAAATGAGCGTACGTATATAGTTTAAATTGATCTGGGGCTATATCTGCGGGCTACTTTAGCTAAATCTAGTGTCGAAAGCTTTGTTGTAAATATTAAATAACTTATTAGGATTTATATTGTAGACTTTTTATTTATCTCTTTCTCAGATTTTAGTGATAATAAACTTCCGATGAAATATTCTTGAACATTATAATTAATTTAAGGGAAAAAATAAAGAGACTAGTTACGCCCGTCTTGAGTTTCAAACATTGTTTTTCCAGAGATGTTGTTTTACAAAATGCTATTTCTCTCTTTATTAAGGAATCTCTCTAATAGGGTCTGAGATTTTTTAATAACAAGACCAAAGGAAAGAGAAATAGAAACAAGTTTAGCATTATTTTGGACATTAATACTGACATTGTTTAAGCAAATAAATTTATTCAAATAAAATAGAAAAAGTAAACTAACTATGCATAATGGCATGAACTATGCATAATGGCACTGCATTTAGTTACTGCTATTGTTTAAAATAGCTATGCAGCAATTGTTAATTATAATTTTTATTAAAGAACTAAGCATCGAATAAATTTATTTAAAAAAAATGAAAACCAAACCCACAGTCTGTGCTATCTGACTGGTAAATATGGTGTTGTCCCTTCGTGATCCTTTTCTTTCCTCTGGGTCTTTAATCGTCCCATGTTCCATCCGCATGTGAGTCGCTGTCCATCCAATTAAAGTGTCCAAACCATTGTTTCGGCATTTTTGCATTCAAAAGTTGGGCATTCTCTACTGTTCTCATTGCGGGCTTACCTTCCAAGCTTAGTCTTATAGGGGGGTTACCCCAACTGGGTTTGGCTGCTATCCCTCTATTTTCGGTACTCTTTAAATTGTTACTCCCCTGTTTTTTTTTTATATAAAATAAATAGATATAATACTTTATATATTCCTTCGTCTAAATAACTATTAAGAAAAATGGATGTTTTGTCCAATGTATACTCTGGGACAGAGAAATATCACACTCTGTTTTTGTAAGATTTACGTAGCCCCGTAACGTAGCCTCCTGAACGTTATGTGGCCTTTCCACCTTACTGAATTTTCTTTGCTAGACTACTCGATTTGTTTTACATAGATTTCAAGAATGCAATTATTTTAGTGTCAATTAAATCGAGAAGAAAGATGTATTCGGAACAGTATGTGGGTGGATTTTGTGTAGACTATATCCATAATACATAACATATACAAATGGATAAATGTACATTAACTTTTCAATTAAATCATAAAATATTATTATATAAAGATACGCGTAATATATACACCAGAATGCATCGTGTTAATATATTAATATTTATGAATATTAAAGGTATGTTTAAGATACATCTTTTTTTAGATACATAATTAACTTGGTTAATAAATACATATTAATACAGAAACAAAAAATTGTAATAAATGCAAATTAGTAATACCCAAGATGTTGTAACCAAGAATAATTATCATTTAAGTAATATTTGAATATAATTTATTTTTAACACACACACACTTGTCAATCACCTAGCATATAAATATATCAATTGATTCTTTACATAGCATATCATATTAATGGATATAGTATAAAAAATATTGTCTTGAAGTTATATTGATTAAATTGCCATTAATTATGAAGGAGCTGGAATAAATAGAGTTCTGATGATAACGTGCATAATAGAGACTGAGTAACATCATGCTAGAATTTTGTGTATGACTTAATTTTTTTAAGTCCCTAAGAATATGTGGTCGACTTATTCTAAGTTCTTCATAGATTGGCCTTAAGCTGTAGAAGAAAAAACAGAGCGGTGGAGAGCGGCCATGTCCCGCTCATTTGGATTTGAGTGGAAAATGCGATTTTAACGATCCTTAGTACAAAATTAGTTAGTAGACCAAAAATTAAGTACTATATTAGTGCATTATGTCATATTTTCATCATGGTATAGCATAAAATAGTCGGCCAATTAGTGTGGCACAAAGCTTCCTCAAATTATATTTCGTATACTTTAATGATTTTATGCTTTTGCTACCTATTATTGTAAAATTAATTTCCTACTTTTAAATCTGCCAAAACTGTTTAGATTTTTTACGTGAATTATAGTATCAATTTAGCAAAGTTTAAAGGGTGCAGACGTTTGTAATTAATTTGGGGCTATCTACTAGCTACATTAGACAAACCATCAGATAAGTACTTCAGATTTGTTGTTTGAAACGGATTTCTATCTAAGAATTTTTACAATAGGAGACATAATTTATTTTCATTCTTCAGAACGATCCTTATAGGTTGGTCTCCGGCGTGAAAGATTAAATTTCTAGTAGTTCTAGTTTTATTCAAAACGAGAAAAAGTTATTGTTAGAAATAAAAAAAATTATTTAAATTGAAGGATAGACTGTTTCATCGGGTGTGTAAGATAGAGATAATGTCTGTCCACAAGATTCTGCTATTCCTTCTGGGTTCACCAAGTCCTATAGTTTCTAGGGCTCTCTTCTCACTTCCTAAAATTCATATTTTCTCTCCAGTTGATTTTCGCTCCACATGGTTGTACACACTTTTTTTGTTTTCAACCTTCCATTTTTAACCATTCGTTCGAACCACTTCTTCCACAGATAAATTATGAATATGAGCAAGTTCGATAGTATAATGTGAGCGAATTCCACATTTTGTTGAATTTATGAATACTAGTGATGTGGCACATAAAGAACTCGAGTTGAAATATTTCAATTTTGCTCTTATATATGCCTTATTTGGTGTCAATATGACCACCTGGAAACATTTTTCGGAGAAGAACTTACTTTACTTATTCTTAATTTACCTGAAAAGAGCTTAAAAATTGTTTATGTAACATGCTACATAAACATACTTTTTAACATCCACACTTCAGCCACAATTTTTTTCAAAATGCTGGCAAATATAAAAATGTTTTCCTAATCTTCAAGACTAAATTGATGTATAACATGTTATGCATACTAAAAATTTGGAAATATTAAGTTTAAATTTTCCCAAAAAAATGGTAAGATACAGCTGTGTGCCACATTCGCTCAAAACGATTAAATTTTACGCGTTATCGTTAATAGATAAACACAAACTTCTAAGATTCCAAGTCTCTCAAATAAAGAACTTACTACCCTTTTTTCAACAAATAAGCTCCTTAGTATGTAATGTTTGTTTGTTGGAGAAAATCATAATAGCTTACGTTTAATATAGACCGGTTTTTGATCAGCTGATTTCAGATCCCTGGACACAGGAGAGTCAATGTGATTGTGATATGTCTGAGCGTCTGAAACCTTTCACACAACTCTAAAAACCAGATATATCGGAATTGGAGCAGAAGTTTTTATGCTATAAAAATACTTTTCTTATATTCCAGCCTTAAATACTATTTTATTACTCTGTAGGATACATAGTTAACATTTTTGTAACTTTAAAATTCAAAAAATAAAATGAAGTAAGTCCATATACCTATCGTACGGTAGTTAAAAATTAAAATTTAGAATTATGAAGAATAAATTAAAAGCTATTGTCTACATTTAGATTTTAATAATTAGACGTTGAAAATATTAAGCCGTGACTTTTGGAAGCTCATTTGAAGTACCTTAACCTGAACTACCTGATTTTTAATAAGAAATACGCGTAACCATTTAATACGTTTATTATTATTATCCTATCTGGAATATTTTGAGATTTATAAGTTACATATTTAAATGTTATTTTGGGTCTCAACTCGTTACCCAATTACCGAAATTTATTTTTTGGAACACCCGATGATATTATTACTAATTAATCAGCGAAATTTTACCTAAAAATGTGTAATATTTAAATTTTCATCATGTCTAAATTTTAATCGCGATATATATATATACAAAATGTGCTTACTTTTACCTAAAATTCCACAACAAATAATTATACTTGCTCCAGACGCATATTTATTTCGTCAGTTTTTTTTTTTTTTTTTTTTTTTTTTTTTTTTTTTTTTTTTTTTTTTTTTTTTTTNTTTTTTTTTTTTTTTTTTTTTTTTTTTTTTTTTAACAATGTAGGTATATATTTTAATCAAAACTGGTTCTTATAAGAATATTATAAAATTCCGTTCAACAGGGTTATTAAATGTAATTTTTGTAATTTTGTGATATCGATTGTTGAGACATTTTAATAAATTCTATATCTACTAATATTATTTTAAAATTCTTAATAATCCTACTGAATTTCACTATCTGAAATTTCTCGTAAAATAGTTGGGGACTTTCAATTTAAGTGAATGTACTTTCAAATTATTGTTCAGTATTTTACTTTTAGATATATCACCTGGACCATCTGAATTGAGATAGATACATTTTATTTTTTTACATCATCATTAGGATTTTTGTATTTATTAAAATAAGGTTAAACATTTTAAATATTAATGATTTAACTTTACCAGTAGGGATGGCTTAACTAGTAAACTTCGGATGGCAATAAAATGAGGAAGGGAAACATGCACCCTTAAATTTTAACGAAATTTCGATTGTTTGTCGAAAATAGCCCTTTGAAGGTCTCATATTTATTTCTACTTATATTACTTATTGGATCTAACTTCAACATCTATTGGAAATAAGTGTTACCGTACTAGGAATCAACGGTAAGGAAGAACGGTAGATCAATAGGAAAACCCTAGTCTATTTATTTACCTTTATTTTTGCTTTCATAGAAATATCTTCCAACTAATGATTAGGACTAACATAGGTTACACAGTACATTTTCCTTCAAGTAAGTTAGGATAATTCTTATTGCTTCCAGTTTACCAGTCATTTCTTTAGAACATTACTCCCCTTATAAAAAAAGAAGGGAGTAACAATCTAAAGAAGGTGTACGGAATGTTCTTTAGTTAGTTACTCCCCTTATAGAAACAGAAGTGTGATTTTCTTTTGTCCCAAAGTACATTGGACTAATACTCGCTCTAATAGTTAAACGTCTTTGCTTAATAGTTATTTTGACAAAGGAATGTATGTCATCATATCTATTAATTATCTAAAAATAACATAAGGTAGAGTAATAATCTAAAGAAGCACCGCTTACCGAAGGTAACAAAGCATTATGATCATTTGGAAGAATAATATTTTTGCATTTAAAAAATTCCTAGTTAAAGAGTTAACTAGTTTCAGACATAAGGGATTTTTTTGGTGTTTTAACTGTCTGTCGATCAACATATTTGCGAACCACCATGTTTGAAAAATAACTTATCTGGTTTTTATAAAATTTCGATGTTATGTCAAAATTAAATTACATATATGGCTTTCTCTTCTGCGCATGCACGAGCATTTTATTATCACCTGTATCCTTAAATTTTAATGAAATTTGGATGGTTTGTCGAAAGTAGCCCATAGATGGCCCCATATTAATGTATGCTTACGTTAATCATTGGACAAAAATAAGTGCGTCTGTTCTGGGAATCAAAACAGGGCCAAACAACGAACTTTTCAATTTAATGTGACTATTCCCCCAATAATAGTTTTTCAACTAGTAATACTATTCGTTCATGAATATATAATAGAAGGTGAGCAAACTTTGTGCACCACTAATTGACAAATCATTTTTAAATATCTTTCAATCCAAGTGATCTTTTATCTTAATCCATAGACCACCGTGCACCGTGGTTAGTTATAACTGAGCGGTCTACTTTTAATGGTCTATGGCCTTCCTTTAATGACCTCAACAGTGTGAATGTAGATCTGTAGGTTCCGTTTCGTCTCCTATTATGCTAGTGGCATTTTTAGGTCCCTATTGCTTTGATAATAGTATTCAGTGTAATAATAGTACTACATCAAATTGAAATTGTTCTAAAAACCTATACTGCATAATAATTAAAAAGACTACAGGTTTTATTATTAATTTTCACACCGTTAAACGAGTTTGAGTGCCTGACTGTATCCAGAGTTTTGTATTTTCTAAGTAACCCTTTAATGCTCTCGAATCCTTGAGAATTGTTTCAATTTCTTAAAATCCCTTGAATTATTTTATAATCTTATGGAGCTTTCTTATGAAGCTATTAAAAAAAAAAAACAAAAAAACAAAAAAACTCAATCTCTTCTTAATGCCTTTTGTTTTTAGCATTGCAAGTTTAACCTCCTCTCGTATTGCAATAAAGAATATTATAGGCATATAAACAAGTAGATCTTCATTACCAGAATAAGCGTTTTAGCTTTTTTATGTCAGTAGCATAGCCTTGCATATTAAGATTATCTTTTCTGCGGGTATTACATTTCTTAGCATTTACTAATGGACGTATTTTACTGCGAGTTTACTGAAGTTAATGTTTTATTATACAGGGTGGAGTGCGGCAGACGTATGAATTTGAAAATGTAATAAAACACAGAATGTTACAAAATATATATTTTTTTTAATTTTTCCTGATTTAATAACATGGGAAATTTAAATTTACCTAGATTTAAACAAAGTATCGGATAAGTGGTTCCCCTCACACTCCAAACACTGATTAAGCCTTTTTTCGAAGTTTTTGTGCACTCTTTCGAGCATTTCCACAGAAATTTTTGCAATTTTGGCTCGAATGTTGTTCTTGAGGGCTTCTAGGGTTCTTGGACGATCGCTGTACATTGTCCACCAAGGATTTAAGGTATCCCCACAGAAAAAAATCACAAGGAGCCAAATCAGGCAATCTTGCTGGCCAGTTTAAATCGCCTCTTAAAGAGATGAGACGCCCGGGAAATCTGTTTTGCAAAAAGTTTACGCAAACCCTTGCTTTGTGGGCTGTGGCCCCGTCCTGCTGAAACCAGACGTCATAAACTTCCCGTCCCCCTCTTTCAAACGACCCTACTCTCAACCGTCTAGGACCAGTAGGAAGGGAGCAATCCCCTCTTCAAATTTATACGTCTGCCGCGCTCCACCCTGTACCTTAGCAATTTAAATACTTAAAACACTAAACGCTGTGTTAACAAGACTTTAGGTTTATTGCAAACAAACCTTATAATTTGACTCTTCCAATTGTAAGTTATTGTTTGTAGATTCTTAGGTTTTATAGATGCCAGAGTTATAAGAGCATTTATTTAGAAGGAGGATTTTAAAATTAAAATAGTGGTAATCACTGAGTAACACACAATGAGTAAGAACTAACCACCTCTAGTTTAGTGTAAATGATTACTGTTTCCATTACTTGAATAGGTCATCCTTTATGAATTTATAATATTATTGTGCTGATTGTCACACTAACCCTTTATCTTCCATAACCTAATGCAGTTGTTTAAGTCCTTTAGCAGGCCTAGGCCCTCCAATGGCTGTTGTGCCACTCTGATAGTCACAATAACCCTTTATCTTCCATAACCTACTGCAGTTGTTGTTTAAGTCCTTTAGCTTACCGGGCCTAGGCCCTCCACGGGCTGTTGTACCACTCTGATAGTCACACTAACCCTTTATCTTCCATAACCTAATGCAGTTGTTTAAGTCCTTTAGCAGGCCTAGGCCCTCCAAGGGCTGTTGTACCACTCTGATAGTCACATAACTATTTGTCTTCCATAACTTACTACAGTTGTTTAAGCCCTTTGGCAGAGACTTTAACGTCAAAGGTAACATTTATAGTTTTTCACTTTTATCACCGCTAGAATTCGTGACACCAAATATTATTATTATTTGTATAAAGTTAAAATTGTCTTCGAAAATAAACATTTAAACAATAATTTTAGCATTATTAAATTGTAATTTAAAAGAAACCGTTTATATATTAATCGCAGTGAATCAACATCGCAAATTACTCCTATTACTCATATTAAATTAAAAATCGTATTTTTATAATTAAATGCAATTTGTCTGCATGTGTGACTAATATGCCTAGTGACATAGTTTATCGACATTAAATATCGAAGATCTGGGTAATAAGAATGCGACGTGCAGTGAGGCTGTTGAACCTCGTTGGACCAGTTCATTGAAAACCTGTTTCTTGAGGGTTTTTTAAAACAGAAATCTCTGGTTGCGTAATATGACACATATCTTTTGTAATTTCAGTAGGCCACTGTTACCTCCACAGACTATTAGAATATAAATGTACTAAAACCATTATGCATAAATTTAATTCGTTATTTTCTTTCTGTTATAGTTTAAAGTTAATTATTAATTGTAAATGTTTGCTTCAAGATAAATTTATAATGAATTTAATTATCTTTTTATAGATTGAATGAACTAACGTTTTATGGATACTAAGTAAGAGCGGTGGTAACGGGCTTAATATTATATTTAGAAAAAAGTAAAATTAAGTGAATTAATTTAGATATCTATTTAAAGGCCTACAAATCTAAACAAACATTTATTTTAATTAGAAAAAATATGGTTGCCTTAGCTTTGCAATAACTAATCATTCCGAGGTGGGTCGTCGCCGGGACACTACTCTATTATATAAATCATAATCTCCTATGCCAAACCACGGCGCAAGCCGAGTTGCAAGAAAAAAAGAAAAAAAAAAAAAAAAAAAGGAAACGTAAATTTTAATATATTGTTAATACAGTATTTATTTATTATGCATAAAATGTATTTTAGTGTGATTATAAATGCAATAAATGGTAATCAATCAATCAATCAATCAATCTCCTATGAAAGCTTCCGAGCTTACCGAAGGTAACGGCAGGATTGTGAACATTCGGAAGTGAAATATTTTTGTCTCCGAATTCAAACATTTTTGGACAGTAATCCGTTTCAGCCATCAGCCAACATGTTTGGTCTCGTGTCTGTCTTTGGAATCTGCTCTTCAACATTTTTGATCTCGTATTTGGATTCTGTTCTTCAACATTTTTGATCTTGTATTTGGATTCTGTTCTTCAACATTTTTGATCTCCTATTTGGATTCTGTTCTTCAACATTTTTGATCTCGTATTTGGATTCTGTACTTCAGCATTTTTGCAAACCACGCAAGATTCTGTGTCTTGTGCCAGTGTCTGGCTTTGCATGGCTCACCCCACGCTATGAGCTCTTTTAATGATTTACGTTTCCTCCTCTTTTGGCACTGAAATGGCCTTGTAGAGACCGAAAGCTGCTTTGATTTTTAATAAATATATTTTACGTGTTGAGACTTTTCCTTCCACTTTTAATGACGACCTCATCTTACTCTCCATATCTTATATTAACAAAATAGTGTCATTGAAATAAGGATATCTAATTCCTTAATAACTAATGATTCGGATATAAATGTTATTTTTCCTTGATGATTTTTATCGAGCCGTATTGTCCACCCGATGAAGTGATAAGTAATTATGAAACTTCAGCTATTCATTACTTTATTGGTTTAGTATTAAACTAGTTCTCTATATATCTATAATTAGTAACAAGTTATTCCTAAAGTGGAAACTTGATATATTCCTCTTTGGAATAATTCTCATAAAGAATAAAGTTCTTTGACCTTGCTCTATTAATATAATTATCTAGAGATAGTTCGCAGTATTTTATTTCCTTTTACAATTCTTCACCTCTGATACACAATTACATCTATGTTAATTCATAAATAATTTTTATGAGTTTAGAAAGGAGAAAGTACTAAAGATTTACAATTTTCTGCTTTTGTATCTTTTTATTCTTGTATTCTTTCGTTCCATTCTGACTATATCATGGTTTAGTAATCAGTCAGTTGTCACACGAAGACTGCCTCTTTTTGATTTATTCCACTAGGTGTAGCGTGTAGCGTATAAGCATCGTTGTAATAACATGTTAATCTTCAAGTAAATTACGGAGTGGTTGGGTTCGACGTACTCCCTATATAATTGCAATTGAATCTGACTCTATATTTTTTTTTCATTGTATAATCTAATGATAGACTTAAGGTCTACTGGGTGACTGTAAATATATATGATACTAGATAACCAGGAACACTTCCTGTTTTTTTTCTATTCTTAACCTTTTTACAATTCACTCCGATGTCTAAGCTTTGTTTATACTCTTTGACACTTATAAATGAATAACCAAATAGAGAACGAAATGAAAAAAGTATCATTTATTTTTATTTCATTTTGCATGTTTATGCAACGGGACTAGTTTGTTTTTAATCTGAAGTTTATGACCTTTATCGTATGTCGCTATCGCAGAAATAAATTACTATTAAAAAAAAAATCACGTTTGTTTATATACAAACTGGTTTGTGGATCTAACTTTAAAGAACTTTTTATAAAAAAATAAATAAATAACTTGATTATGCTGGTTCAACACAATTAAGCCTCAATTAAGTTAGCCTCTGGTTAGGTCAGTGATGTTAGTGCTTTGGTCCTATAGGAATTATTGCATAGAAAAGAAAATAGTCTCATAATACTTTATAGCTCGAAGAACTTGATGACATAAGTCCCAGTATCAAATGTTTTTAATAAAGAGTTAGAAGTTAAAAAAATGAATTTAATATTTCCTATGCAACTATAGCTATACGACATCGTCATTATTTTGAAATTAAATATTTTTATCTATTCATGTATTCCACTAGACATTGAAATTATCCTTATTTGGCTGCATTCTGGATATTATCTTTTACAGCAGTGTTGTACTCAACCTCATTTATCACGGAGTTTTGCTTTGTACAGTAATTATTAACATTATAGTTTGTGTTTGTTTATTTTTTATTTTACTCCCAGTAACATTTAACACTTAAAGTAAAATCACTTACTTTAAATTTTAATTTAAAGATATGTCTGTGTCGATACTTTTGTCCTCATTTTAATTTGTCATAAAATATATGTAGTTGAATAACCAAAAACATCGTTTTTACTTCAAATGAATTGAATTTGAAAAAAATTCGACCGCTTTCGTGTTTTCTAATGCAGCATTTTAGACAAATTTTTAATCAAAATCTTCCAAACCGTTTTCGAGAAATATTTTTTAAAAAAGTTTTTTTAGGGGCGCCCCCAAATTTGGAGCTTTAATTTATTTCGCCTTGGGGGTATGATTTTTCTGAACATGTATGCCAAATTTCGTCAAAACCGGCCCAGTAGTTTAGGCTCCAGACTCCAGGCGTCTGCATAGACAGACATTTTTTAAAATCTACTTATTGGGGCGCAGGGGACCTCAAAATGTGTAAATCGCAAAACTTCATTATCGAATTTTCGCACCATCAATACTTTCTCTTTATATGAAAAGTAACAAGGTAACTTTTATCAGTATTTCATTGCTTGAATTCAACAAATTGGCTTTCGACACCAGCGCTTGCCGTGCTTGCACCGTACTTGCTTACACACACTTGCTTACGCACATACTTGCACGCGCAAGTGCAAGTACTTGCTTATGCACACTTGCCGTACTTGCACTACGCCCAACCTAAGACCCAGCATCTGGTTGCTTTGTCCAGTATTCGTCAACTATGGCTTATTAAGCCCCATATTTTACTTGATTTATATAATAAACACCATCTCTAGCTAACTACCCTCTATACTCTACTTTCATTGGTCTACACACTTTAGCATTGATTTGAAATAATTATATTAAATAATTTTGTTACATACTGGACTTTCATTATTATATGGACAATTCTTAGCCACCATTAGTATAATATCTTGAGATTCTACTCTAATGTATAATGTACAGTACAGTAATAAGTGAAAAATAATAAGTTAAACTATCGCACAAAAGAAAAAGCAGTAACATAATGATTTTTTTTTTTATAATCTGAAAATAAAACGTGTATAATACAGATGTTTCACGCTGCGAACTTCCACTCTAGTTAACTTATAATTTGCCGTGTATTATTATATAGAATAAAAAAAGGTAGGGTGTTAAGGCTAGCCGCTATATTGAAAGCGGTCTGCTATTTCTCAACAGCATTCATTCTACTTTATTCTTAACTCACAGCACGTACAAACTTTACAGCTTTTGTACATATAACATTAAGAAAAGCAAAGCTAAAAATGAAAAAGTAATTTTTGAACTTCACTTTATTGGCTTTTCTATAATTTATGTCTTTGTTCGTAATAAAGAACTTATTTCTTTGTAACAGTTCGGAGTTTTCGAAAGTAAATTGAATTTACTGAGAGTCATCCTTGAATAACTGGTATACTGAATAAGTATAATAGAATTCTATTAAAAACTTTTTTATTTGATTACTTTTAATAATTAAACAAAGCACAGGTGTTGTTTAAAAATACCTGTTGATAGTTCGTTGTTGTTTGAAAATTATAGTAGCAAAAATAATAAGTAAATTACTGGAACAATCTAGTTCAATTATTTGAAAGTTAATAGACGAAATTGGTGGACACATGACGTGTCTATTTCCAAACCAACCACTAAACTTCGAGTGCTTTTTAAAGTACAAGTGAAGAAGGTGATAGTGAGAGGTTCTTATAAAAAGAAGCCTGGTATAATTTTTCTATTTATCAAGTAAGGCGCGCTTCACGTAAGTACGTGAGACGATAATTGCCGGTTTCTGAACGATCAAGTTAAAATTATTGAGTGTAATAGTACATTACGCGTCTAGTGCGGAAAGTAGCATTTTTGATTTTGACAGCGAGGGTAGTAAAACCACACGAGCAAAGTTAAATGCAGAGATGCACACCTGTGGGCCGAATTACATGTTCCTAGCTATATATGATTTTCTTGATATGGTATAGGTTCAGAGTTGGGTGGGCATCGTCGGGCCCCTGATGAGTCGGTAGCGACGAAACGATGCAGGACATGGCGTTTTGCCGAGCCAACATATTTGTGACGTTTGTCTGGTGTTGGAACAGTTCCTACGTGTCACGCTTGCGTGGCACATCCCTTGGTGTCTCTCACATATGGTTTAGCCTATTGCAGTGTGCAAACACGGTATTACATTGCTAATATATATATATATATATTTACTTAAGCTTGATTTACTTTAATGTTTAATGTATGCGGTGATATAACTTAGGTACACTCTGGCGTTGAATGCGTATAAAAATCTGCCGTAGGCTGCCATCTTGTTATTTTAGGCATTGAAATTCCAAATTGATATTTACCATTAATCTGCAATTCCTTATATGTATTTAAAATTTAATATTATTGTTTTAATATAATACTTATTCCATATTATTATCTTTATTTGGTCATATTTTATTTTAAATAAACAACAATATGACATATAGCTCAGTAAAATTAGATTTTTGGTGTCGATAAATTCAGACAAAGCTGGAAATCGATTTAATCCACTAGTGGCATCCCAAATAACAATAGAATAAGTTTGCGACGGTTTCTGAGGCGAGCTAAACTTTTGGGAGCCAAAAAACTGCGAACTTTTGGCACTTTTCTCAGTTTTTGGCTTATAACATCTTAAGGCTGCATCGAACAGAAAATGTTGTCCTTACCAAACCTAAAGAACATTCAATTCTGCGTCGAATGCATTTTTTAACATTAAATTATACACAGCGGTTTGGTCAGAATCAGCAGTCAAAAATAGGCAAATTTTACAATTTTTGCCAGAAAAGAGTGCCAAGGCCCCCATACAAGATCAAACATTTTGTGCAAAAATTTTGCGCAAATCTCAGGCAATACGCACGTCAAACATCAAATTTGTGCAAACATGATGTTTGAGCGAACATTATAACCGTTTATGGGGGCCTTTATTCTCAGTTTTAAACGCCTGTAACTCGGAAATGGTTATTCCAAATAAATAATGTCAAATAACTAAAGTTGTAGAGTGTAGAGCATCAAATTGTGCGTTCAGAACACTCCCATTTTTTAAATTTATTTTTACCTAAGCATAGATCCAAGTCATAACTCATATTCATATTTTGTATTTGAATTTAATATCCATTGTCGCTTTTTGATGACAGTGGAATGTACCAGTGGAATGTGTCATCAAACAAAACAAGATAAATTATGAGCTTTTCGGGCGTTTTCTACTAATTTGATGCTTTTGTCTTCAGCATGATCGGGATATACTTAAAATACTGTGGTATGTATTTTTGGAGCCATAGTGTATGAACTCTGGTCGTTTGGATATCACAAAAACTCGATGTAAGAGGAGCCCTCCATCGCCTACAAATTACAATACACGTAGAACAATCAACTTCCATCTCAATTTAATTTCTTAGACAAACATAAGTGATTCTCAGTCATGGAACTATAGAAAAGTTGAATATAGCAAAAAATATGGAATCCAAATACTTTTGGTTTTTGCTTGTATAAGTAAATTTAAAAAATAGGAGTGTTCTGAACGCACAATTTGATGCTCTACAATCTTAGTCATTTGACATTTTTTATTTGGAATAACCATTTCCGAGTTACAGGCGTTTAAAACTGAGAATAAAGGCCCCCATAAACGGTTATAATGTTTGCGCAAACATCATGTTTGCACAAATTTGATGTTTGACGTGCATATTGCCTGAGATTTGCGCAAAATGTTTGATCGTGTATGGGGGCCTTGGCACTCTATTCTGGCAAAAATTGTAAAATTTGCCTATTTTTTTACTGCTGATTCTGACCAAACCGCTCTGTATAATTTAATGTTAAAAAATGCATTCGACGCAGAATTGAATGTTCTTTAAGTTTGGTGAGGACAAAATTTTCTGTTTGATGCATCCTTAAGGTGTTAAAAGCCAAAAACTGAGAAAAGTGCCAAAAGTTCGCAGTTTTTTGGCTCCCAAAAGTTTAGCTCGCCTCAGAAACCATCGCAAACTTATTTTACTGTTATTTGGGATGCCACAAGTAGATTAAAACGATTTCCAACTTTGTCTGAATTTATCGGAGGCACGGCTTTGTTTTGGTCTAATTTTACTGGACTAATAGCTTAGGTTAGTTTTATTTACGTGATAAAAATACTTTAACATTGAAAATAATTATTTTGGATCTTCTTAGTAAAACATTTTCTAATCTAGTAGTTAAATAACTAAATAGCTAGATTACCTAACCTTATAGCAAAAATAGTATGTTGACTATTTTTGCACAATATGACATATAAGTTGATATTTAAAAGAAATATTCGGGTTGCTACATAAATTATTATGACATTGTGACATTTGAAAAAATCAGTCGGACTTTTGACTGGTTTTTGTGATGTTAAAGATTCGCGGTATAATATTGCGAAACGTGATTACATCGCGTCGCCGAGATGGATTTAAAATATATTCGATTCAGCATATTAACTGAGCAAGACTCGTTTGATACTAGTTGCAAAGAATTGCATTAAACACTCTCCAGCAGAAAACTGATTGAGGTCAGTTTAAGTGTTCAGGATTTCCAATGACCGTTTTATTATTTTTAATTTTAAACATAAATAAGGGTTTATATTTATCAAAAAGGGGGTTTATCTGATAAAAGAGTTCATAGCAATAAAATTATAGTTTTTATAATTCTAGTCAATATAAATATTTAAGTTTTAAACCGAGATTATTTGTCATTAATCCTTATTTGTAGCTTTGCTAATAAATTACTTTCAATTACATCATTTTCACAAAATTTTATTAAATATTCTACGTTAAAATACATATTAGTTTAATGGGGGGGGGGGGGGGAGAATATAGCGGACAAACATTGTATACTTTACGTACATATAGGTACAGTGTCCTAAGTTAGAGTGATAAAAATAAAAAAAAAAATTGTTTATTTGTCTGGGTATTGGAGAAGAAGTTATGAATAAAAAAAGTTGTAAATTAATATTTGGAAAAATGTTAGTGTTAAGAAAAATAATAAATTTAAAAAAAAATATATAATAGTATTAGAGACGAAGCACTTTCTCTCTGGGTGTTTAGCACTTACTTAGGGCCCTCACCTATTATTATTGTAATTTAAAAAAAAAACTGTTTGTACCCATTTTTCTACAAAATGAAGATACATTTTTATTACCAGTATTTATAAGTCATTGTGTATAAAAACTCCAGCTTGTTCTTAAACTAATAAAAATTATTTTATTTTTATTTTGTGTGATTTATTGAAAACATCTGTAAAATGACTAAGAGTAAACTACCATTATTTTTGTGCGGACCAGAGATGCATAAAATCGTTTCAATATTAATTTTTAGTTTATTTTCTGCTATAATATTAATTTTTAATTTATTACCCCGAAAATATCAAGAGAATAACACTTACAAATAGTTCACATACTACATTGTGACAAATTAATATTTTTCAATAGGTTTCAGTGGAACACACTGTGTGTATCCCAAATTAATCGTATTCCACTTCTTTCATGGGAATATCCTAAAACTTATTACTGTTGGACAGAATAAAAAAATCACAGGGAAGTACTTAGTCAGAGTACTTTTTAGGGTTTTGTAGATGAGTAAGCATACCCATTATGTAAATTATGATTTCTTGTCTTCAATCTCAAGAGTCCCGGGTTCGACCCCCCGGGGGGTCACAATGTTTTTTATCAGTAATACACCAATAAGGAACGCAAAATTTAAAAAAGAAAATATATATTTGTGTCCTACTCTTCAGCAGCTTTCATTTGATACCCAACTCAAAATTTTAAAAAAATAAAATTTTGGGCAAATTTTAAATTTTCGCGCCTAAAATTGGCAATTTTGTAAATTTTTCGATGCACTCCCGGAATTTGCATCACCCCACAATAGGGTATTAGTATGAATTATTTTGAAATTTAACGACCAGCCGTTATAAGGTAGTTGAGGGGGGCAATTTTGGGTGTATTTTGATTTATTTGACCAATAAGGAAAACGAAATTTAAAAATTCATTCATATATTAGTAATCTGCTATTCAGCAGCTTTCATTTGATACTCCACTCGAAAATTAAAAAAAATCTAAATTTTTGACTTTACCGCATTTTTTCGAATTGCGCATGCGCATATTAAATTTTTAACTTTTCTGTATATGTCCTGTGTTTGGGCCCGGAAGTTACGCCAGCGTTCAAATTTCAGCATTTTAGCTTAAATGGTTCGGGCGCTATGAGCCAAAGAGCGACGGACAGACGGACACATCACCCTCGGCATAAGGGTTTTGAGAAGTATCTACAAAACCCTAAAAATTGAATAAAATGTGAAAAAAAGTGTGTGAAAAAAACCTCTCCTCTTAAAATTTTTAAGAGGAGAGGATCAAAAGGACCAAAATTTGATGTGTTGTATTTATTTTTTATATATTTTAATATCCTAGTGTTAAAGTTAACCTAAAAAAAGTAATTTGGTTTTGTTGTAAATATGTATTACGAAAGTTTTCAAGGTGGTTAACATTTTAAGCCAAGATAGTTCCAGTCAATTAAAAAAGTATCGGCTTAGAGCTCTAACATTAGCTTTTTTATTAGATCAAGTGTAGGTTTTCAAAAATAACGATAACGAGCTACGTGGTTGAGTTACTACCTTGAGTATAGGTAGCTTAAGCTTTAGGACTAGAAGCTTACTGATAATATCTTATTGAATATATGACTGACTCCTAATCTTGACAAAAGTTAACGAGCTTAATCGATCAATTAAATTACCATTTTAATATTATCATTTTTCCATTAGAAGTTGTTGTACTGGTTAAAGCAGTCGATGAACTTATAAGCAATAACTGTTTCATGGTCCTCGACTGAGTTTTTCTCCTATCTACGTCTTCACTCAAATAATAGTAATTTAAACAATCGACCGATTTCGGCTTTTCTAAAGTAGCACTCAGTATAACTTCAGTTATCCAACCACCTAGGAAAAAATCGGTCAGAGACAACTCAGACAAACTTTCTCATATATGTACATTTAATTGCTATTGGAAATTTCATCAAAAATATCATAAAAATAACTTCCCCCGGGCGGGGAATCGAATCCGGGCTCTCTCCATCCGTGTTTTAAGCTATTTTCTCCGGAACTAGATTTTTCCCGGGAAAACGGCTTATATCATTAGATTCGTATTTCAATTGACTACATTTTAGAATTTTTTAATCAAAATCGTCGGAACCGTTTTCGAGAAATAATTTTTTTTCGTGTTTTTTCAGAGTGTTTGGGGGGTAGCGCCCTCAAATTTGGAGTTAAAATTCATTTCTCGATTTCGCCTCGGGGTATGATTTTTCTTAACGTGTATGCCAAATTTCGTCAAAATCGGCCCAGTAGTTTAGGCTCCAGGCGTCTCACAGACGGCTGTCGTCAGACAGACGACAGACGACGGACAGACATTTTTTAAAAACCACTTTTTTGGACTCAGGGGACCTCAAAACGTGTTTTCAAAATCGAATTTTCGCGCCATCACAATACTTTCTCTTTATATGAGAAAGTAAAAAAGTTAAAAAATTGGTGCGGGCCGCACTCGAATGACTATTTAGACAAAGGGAATCTTACAGATATAATCTCTCAAGTGTAAAAATCAAGTGAAATTGTGCTGGTAAGCGATTCTCGACTGTACGGATAACTGCAGATTAGTCCATCTTCAGATAATCTAGAAAGTAACAGTCTTAAACTTAAGGTATAAAGAAAAGTAACAAAGGGAATGAGAGGTGAAGCTTCAGAACAGCCGAAACCGGTAAATTGTTTCAATTATAATTTTTTTGTGAGAAGACGATATTTGGTTATTGAATAACACCTCTCATGATGTTTCAAGGTATTTAAAAACGGCTAATGTTAATATTCAATAATAATTAAATGTACCTACGAAACCTCAAAAACTAATAAATGGAAAACATACTAAGCTAAGTAAATATGAACTCTTATAATATGAGAAAGTTTGTCTAAGATGTCTCGGACTATTCATAGAATATAATGAGATGTCTTCTTGTAACTGCATATATTATGTTGATAACAGCTTATTTTTCACGAATTAAAGTATTTTTCCTTAGGCTCTATTTGGTTTACCTAATTTATCTTTAACGTTCTTTGACTTTATTTAAACCATTAAAAATTGCATATACTTAGTGTAAAGAGCATTGCTTTGCAGTGTATTTAATTGGGGGTAATTTTTTAGTAATGACCTTTATTTTTTTCTATTTATAAAAAGTAACTTTCTTTACGGCAATTTTAGTGTGAAGCAAGTTTTGATAAATCAGGTATTGATTTCAAGGATAATGTGGGAAGGCAACGAAGCAGTAAATTTCAGTTAGTGGAACAGTGTCTTAGTATACTGCTCTATATATGGAACAGGCTATAAGTAAAGCAATGAAACAGTGGTCTGGACGGCCGTGTGTATTTACGCAACAATTATCTTTCGAGTTGACCACTTTCTATCCTGGACAACGCGTATTCAAGAGTTCATTACCGTTCCCCGCCTTCCAATCGCGAAAAAAGGATTAAGGTTGTCGAAGGACCTTTAGTTTCTTGAGTGTTATATGTTGCAACTTACCGTTTTCTAGAACAAACACTGGATTTTGATCCGGTTACAGTACCCGCCCACTTCTCATTCCTAGTACGAAAGAGAAAGGGATAATGATAAAGCCAATAATTCGGCTGAACATCAAATGAGAGGAATACTCGGTGTCCTTTAAGAATTGTGAAGTAACATGAAGTTCTTTAAAAATTATAAAAAGACTTTGAAGTCAGAACCTTCAAATAATATTAATATTCTAGATGGATCTTAAGGTGTGATATTAAAATATAAATCTACCATATTGATTATGAGTTAAGAGAAGTTTCGACCCATAAAAGGTCATCGTCAGTCTTTATTACAAAAATATAATCAGTTTCAATAATGTCTTTAATGACCCTTAAGGGAATTAATGAAATTTAACAATATCAATTATGAGTGGATAGTGATACAATAATCAACATGGAAGATTAATGTTTTAATATCACTCCTTAAGATACATCTAGCATAATAATAAAGCATAAGAAGTAAAACCCTTTGAAGAAAGATGGTCTAAAATTCATGGTTGCGTATGACCACACCCAAATGAAATTTACTAACACATGTAACTTTAGTTATTAGAATATTTATTCAAAACTTTAATGAAATAGCATAAGCCATTTTTCTTAAGTCTATGACCTTAAATTAAATAGTAATTCACGGAAAGTTTAATTTAAAAAAAAGTCTACGTTAGTAAAGTATTCAATGAACCCAATAAATTTTCTTCTTCATTCATGAAAAAGAAAGTAACCATAAATATCTAAAGCTAGTTGAAATCCAAGGCTAAAATCACTATATTGTAGAAGTTAATTATAAATTCTATTAGTTTTTTTTTTTAATATTGTACATAAATAAATATCTACACATACACATACATCTGATGCGTGTGTATATTTATATATATTTAATTGCTATT
>KZ651125.1:583175-605661 GCA_001010745.2 Gerris buenoi
AAAAAAAAACCCTGTTTATACAGAGGTTTCTACGATTTGGTTACAGTTTTATATTTGTTTATTAAATAAATTATAGATGCGCTAACTTTTGGTGCTTGTTGGAGGCTTAGTTTCTTCAACAAATGTTTAAATTTCTCTGACTTTATTAAATATTTACTGGAACAGTGCCACGGGGTTCCAACTTTTTGATACTTATGGTATTTTTCTTACTTTGGTCTTTTCTTTGCGAGGAAGCTATGTGCCACATTAATTGGCAGAGTATTTTTTGTTTGTTTTTTAAAGTCGTTAAACAAATAAAGGTATAAACATTTGTAAACTTAGTTTTTAATACCTAAATATATCCATAAATCGAAATATTAGGTTTATTTGTATTGTTTTTCACCCTTCTGGAGGAAAAATCTTGTACGTACCACGGGAGCAAAAAGTCATAGCACCCTCGCTATAATTAACTCCCTCAGCTATGCCTCGTGATTAAACTTCATGGTTCCCTCGGCTGCGCCTCGGGAACCAACCTAATAACTCCCTCGGCTTCGCCTCGGGATTTAGACAGTATGGTTCCCTCGCCTTCGCCTCAGGAACCAACAATAACGCTCAGGGAGTAATGACTTTGTTTTCTCCCTTGGTGCGTAAATAACTATTTCTCCCTATATTATATGTATATTAAAGAGAACGTCTGTCAAAAAAATGTATTATTTAAGTAGTTTTTTCTTTTTAAACCCACACTCTACACTTTTAGTTAATTTTTTAACTTATTAACTAATAATAATAATTTAAAACCAGTCTTTGGCGAAAATATTCGACTGGGTGGTATTTTCCATTAGTTCCCTGCTATATTTACTTGACGAGAGTTTCTAATCAACTGAAAAGACTCTGAGCGGTGAGCGAAAATTCACCGCTCTACCTCTTTGACGCTCTGCTCCCACCACTCACCGTTCGTATCTTATCTGAACCCATACCAGCTTTTTGATGTGTTTCCGATATCCAAAAATGGTGTTCTTTGAGTTGGCTCTTTAATCTTGAGAAAAGGATGTCCCAAGGACTCGAGTCTGGTGAATAGGGGTGCTGAAAGAAGCTAAAGGAATGTTTTTATTTGCCAAAAACTCATTGATAACCTCAAAGGGCACAATTTTAGGACATTGGAGGCCATATAAAAGACGGTAAATGACCAGATGAAATCGATTCCAGTATCTGTGTTCCACCTCTGTTTAAAGCTCTTCCCAGGATGTTTATTTTAAAGGAGATAATGTGTATTTTAATTAAAAGAAATAAATAAAAAATCAGTCACAACTTTATTAGCACACGTTGTAACTATAAGCTACACTCTTTTGTTATTTATCAAATTTAGTTTTGTTTGGCCTCAACCGTTAGCAACCTTCTAGATAGTAAACCAGTTTCTATTAGTTAAGTGTTTCATATGGCGTCATATTTCCAGTCTAGAAAAAACTACTTTAGGATAGAAGTGACTATTGAGACATATTATGGTCATATTGCTACAATCTGAAAGTATGTAGCATAATCAAATATAAATTTAGAATAAATTAAAAAAACGTCAATGGCTCTTTTTAAGGATAAGTAGGTAAGTAGAATTTAAGGAACTTTAAGTAATTACATTTTTGAATTGCTTTGAAAAATCGAGGTAATCACTAAAAATAGATCTACTCCAGATACACGAATCTAGTGATAGTTGTTAACAGTCTCATCCTCATCTTTCTGCGGTATAAGATGCATAATGCATGATGGTATGTATGATCGTGAGGGTGGTCTAGGTCACGGCGTGATATTGCACAACAAACTCTAGGAGAAAGCTTCTGGCCACTGACTACTTCTAAGAAGAGTCGGTACTCTACCTGCAACACTTTTACTCAGGAATACTTGAAGAACCACTTTATAAGGCACAATAATTTTTATTCACTTGAAGGTACTTGGAGGAAAAAGATTTGAGATCCCTTAATTCCTAAGTCTTCCGGTGGTGACCGGCGCCGGCGTCTCAAAGGTTTAATAGGAAGCGAAAGGCATTCGTTAACAACTTCAGTTTGCGTTGATTCGGGTTAAAACGTGTGTTATTTCCAATATACCTTACTTTCTATTAGTTTTTTTTTTTTTTTTTTTTTTTTTTTTAAATACTAAAAATGTATAATATACAAAGATTAAGACAATCTGTTAAAGGTACGAGGGGTTAAATATTGGTTTCGTCTCTTGAGAATTTCTTAACAGCTAAAGAGGAACATAATTAAAAAAAAGTTGTTCTTTTACTATCGTAATTATTAGATCGAGGATTTAAATTATGTTAAGGTGATCTTCTAAACTGTAAAGAGAGATATCAGATAAGATGTTTGTATTTCGGGTTTAAATTTAAATTTATAGTTATTATATTTTAATGGCTTTAGTTTCATAGACTAGTAGTAGGTTTTATGGAACTGAAGTAGGTACTATCTCCAAAGTTACCGTCAACCAATCTTAAAGTACGTTGTGCTTGGAGTGGCTGAACAGAATACTGATAAGTATTGGTTTTGATTTCTTTGAAGGGATTATCGCTTGAGTCGCTACTGTCGATCGTGGACTTCTAATCTTGGAGCAGACATAAGGTACGTCGTGTTTGGAGCGACTGTTGCGATGATCGCAGAGAGATAATAGATTATGTTCACCCCATGACCAGACGCCCGCGATAATCGCTTTAAAGAAAACGAAACCATATGAAACAACACTAAGCAATGCTCTGCGCGATCATTTTAAAATTATCTTCAATCAGAACGCACCTTAATAATATATGTTGAGTAATTTACGCTGGAAAAGAAACGCTGAAAGAAATTTCTAGGTAGAATCTGCCAAAAAAACATATAAATTCAAACAGATGACCGCCTCTACCTTGACATTTTTTCGACAAACCTACTCTTCAAATTTTGAAGTGTTGGAGATAATATCAGATAAATGACATCCTTGTCGATTTCCAAATTCACATTATTTACACGACCGAGAAAAATGTGTCGCACGCGATCCATGAACGCTTGTGTGTGCAGTGTTCCAAAAGATTTTGTTCCAAAATCTTGTTGGAACCATATGTGGACTGGACAGTATCCATTTCGTTATCCTTTGAATAGGGGTTGAAAAATCGGATTCCCTGATAAGATGTTAGAAAATGTGATGCGCAACTTCGCCGAGCGCCTCTAAGAATGTGTTAATGAACAAGGCGTCATTTACTGGTCATTATCTTCCACACTTAAAAATTTGACTTATGTCCAGTAAACTTCCACATTTTTTCTTGGAAATTTGCTTTATATCAATCTCCAACCTCTAGTATTAAGCACATGGTGACCATTTAAAATGTGATCATCCGCGCTGTGCCACCCTGTATACATACAACCCTTTTATTTTATACTATTAAGTTTATACCAGTTTCGATTACTTATTATCGGCCATCAATTCACTAAAGATTGCCACTAATTTTTGAGATCGATGTTTTTTCTGATTTAAAGTGTTCCTGTTCCTTAAGTTTTATTTAGTGTATCTTAAACTTTAGCAAATATCTGCTAGACCAAATTTCTTAAACTTGCGATATAATAATTATGTTTCGTACAAAAATTCTATTACAGACATAAGTGTTTTATTTCAATTAAATTGCCAAGTTCCCATTAGACGAACACCTAAATTGTGTGAAGAAAACCCACTAACCTGTAGACAGTGTTTAATAAAATTTAACAAAGGAGAGTAAGTACATATTCTTTTAAACGTTCTATTACTTATTCAATTATTTTTCTTCTTATTATAAGGGAAGTTATATTAAACAGAAAAGAATTCATACCAAATAATAATTATGGGAGAGTAAATATTATTATCTATTGTTTTTCAGATTAACTGATAAACAAACATATCTCCTTTTAATGACACATATATAAAATAGCTCTTCGTAACGACCGGCACATAATGATGTTTCTTGCCTTCATTCAAACTTCCGTTACACTATCATCATTATTCTCACATTTCTGGACATATAGCTACCTGACTTTCTCACTATTTATCCTTGAAAAAAATAGAATTACGTAAATCTGGTAAGGAAATGAAAACCTTATATTGTAGTATGAAAAAACAGTATGTATGTCTGTTAATTTCACATTTTTTTCCAATTATTGTAAATATGTTAAACATTTTTTTTCATTACATTCTTGGGAAAGATGATAAAAGATAGGTAAAACATGTATAAACAAAAAAAAAAAGAATAATTATAATATAAGAGCGTAGTAAGTAGGATAAATTACCCACTATAGAACTATAAAGACCAAGGGATGTTTAGTCCAATTTCTTTGGAACGAAGGAATATCACACTTCAATTTTTTATAAGGGGAGTAACAGTCTAAAGATGAACATTTCGTACACCTTCTTTAGATTATTACTCCCCTCTGTTTGTTTTTATAACAACCTGAAGAAGTGCCGCATTGGTAATACCTACACAAATTTGAATTTTCCAGTCGCCTGTTTGTTATGCGTCTATGCAGAAACGACGACGACGCATCTTAAAATGATTTGTTGTCTAAGTTAAGGCAACCACATTTATTCCAATAAAAATATAACAAATGTTTGTTTTGTTATGTTGATCTTCAATTAAATATCTTATCTAATTAGAAAATTCTAATAATTAAGTAAATTAATTTACTTAATTTGTCTCTTAAAATGATTTGTTGTCTAAGTTAAGGCAACCACATTTATTCCAATAAAAGTATAACAAATGTTTGTTTTGTTATGTTGATCTTCAATTAAATATCTTATCTAATTAGAAATCTAAATTAATTTACTTAATTTGACTCTTATTTCTACATATAAAATTAAGCCTGTTGCCACGGGCATAACGGCTCGTTATACAGGGTGGCCAGCGTGGATCACCACATTTTAAATGGCCACCGCCACCATGTGCTTAATACTAGAGGTAGGAAAGTTTCACGCAAAAACGTTTTTATATTTTATATGTATTATATATATATATTTTTTTAAATATTTATTAGTATTAATAAAGAATAATGGTTTTTAAAAATAGTATATGTAGTAAATACGTGAGTGCTTACCTCAATGTATTATTATTTAAATTAAATTACGTCTTTTTTGTTTGTTTTTAATTTACATTTGGCATATGTTATTTTTGAAGATGCACATATAGGATAAGCTTTAAGATCTTGTCGTACTGATCTACCATGCATTCTGTTGACCAATTACACGTGTTGCAATATCCTGGGTAGTAAAGAGATACTTATGTAAAAACAGCTGTGTTGGGGGTAGGGGGTTTAGAAGCTTAATCTCTGGCACGCCAACCTATCAGAGAATTTTTTAAGAAGTTAAGCCACTTCTTAAGCAATACTTTACGAAGGGTTACCAGAAAGCGATTCACTCTTGAGAAATAATTACAAGAAAAGACACAAAATTGGCCTGACAAATTCGCCTTTTTCAAGAAAAAAAAAACAAAAAAAAACCACTTTTAAATGGAAATTTAATTCGAGGATAAAATTAGTACTTTTATTACCTTTTAGAATTAGACAAAAAGAGTCATTAACAGTGTAATTGATTTAAAACATTTATTTTGATTGTTTTGTTTGATTTTCATGGTCAACTTTCATATAGAATTATCAAGCTTTACCAAATTTATTGTACCAAATAAAACAAAAAGAACAATACTAATAAAGCTCGTAAAATGATTATTGCTGTAGCAATATTAATCAATCACAATTATTATTCCTTTATTAATTTTTACATTTTGTGAAAACACGAAAAAAGTGTTATTATAGTTAAAATACAAATAATATCTGTATAATAAGAGGTTGAACGCACCCAAAAGCTTCAGTTGCTTAGTTTAGCAAGTAATGTCACGTTTCTAGATACATGAATAACTTCATCAGGTGGCCTCTCCCACCTCTTGACCATCTAAATGGGTCAGCTATACATCTTAGATCCGTGCTATTTTGTATTCCTCCTGCAACCTAATGAATCTCCTTGATATCCTCATGCGGCAATGTTAAAAAGTTGGAATTATACTCTTAAATGGATAATTCTTTAGATTGTTACTCCCTGTTTTTTTTAGAGTACAAATGAGTTTGACTAAAAAACTATTAAGAGAAAGGAATTATTATTCTAATGTACTTTGGGACAAGAGAGAGAATATCTCACTTCTGGATTTATAAGGGGAGTAACATTGTAAATAAGAACATTCCGTACATCTTCTTTAGATTGTTACGTCCTCGTTTTTTATAATGGGAGTAACAGTATAAAGAAGAACATTCCGTACTTCTTCTTTAGATTATTACTCCCTTTTTTAATGAGTGGAGTAACAATCTAAAGAAGTACCTTTAAAAAATGATTCTTACAGACCTTTGGTTCTTTTGTTTAAGGCTTATCAAAGCCTTAAACGATTTTTTTTTTTTTTTAATTATTCTGCTTTAATTACAATATTAAATATGATTTATTGTGTTTTTTGCTTCCAAAGTCAACGAAAGCATTATGATCATTCTGAAGAACGAAATATCTACAAATTTAACTAAAATAGTCTTCAAATGGAATTTTCCTTTCTAGTTTGCAATCCGATTCAGACTTTAGTGAACAGTTTTGATCTCCAGGCTGTTTATCGCAAAATTAAACCATCATATCCTAAAAACTATTTAGAATTACCGTCAAAATTGGAACATTGTTGGTACCATTTTAAATTCAACCTCCATGTTTATTTTTATTAATGCGCGCAATCATTTTATTGACATCTTTATCTTAAGTATTCATCCGCAATTTGGATGTTTTCTTAAAAGTAGACTACAGCTTGTCACATATTAATTTTAACCTTCTGCGCACATTAAATATTAGATAAAAGTAAGTGTGAACCAACTAGAAATAGAAATTTAAATTGGTCTAAATGACCACATTTTTACTACGTTTTTATTAACTTGGTTTCTTGTTTGTATGTTTGTTTGTTTGTCCGGTAAAAATCTTGCAATCGAATTTTAACTAACATCCCGAGTAGCTAGACATTTGAATCTTTCAGAACAGATCAGAGCACGATTTCAATGCATTATTTTAATGCTTTTAGTAATTTTTCAGCAGAATTTAATTCGTTTTCAGCAAATTTGCTGCATGGAAAGTTAGTTCGGAAAAAATCCGCATGTTATTTTATTTGTTTTGTCATATCCCCAATATTTACAATCCTTCATTTCATTGACAGATTTCAATCCTTCATTGACAGATTTCAAATTTAAGTTTTTTTTGAGAGGTAAACATTGAATGACAGCAAAAAATAATAAGTAAACCAAGTAAATAAAAAATGAATTAATTGAATTAAAAACGTAGTATATAAAAAGTTCTTTTTATCTTGTAATTATTATTTCTCAGTTAGTGCGAGCTTATGTTACCATTCGTCCAATAGTATAGGAAGCTATGTGTCATATTAATCGGCTGACGTTTTTGACAATAAACTGATTAAGTTCGCTCTTTGCGATTTATTGATCGCAAGTAAGTTTAAAAGAAAAGAAGTTTTTTTTTTTTAATTTGGTACTTATTTATTATTAAGAGTAAAAAAAAGCATTAATGAATCGATAATTCATTATCTAACCCGATGTTTTGATTGAGTCTTGAAGCCTATTATTAGGGTCTTAACATTGTCATGTATGTACATATTTACAAAAAAAATCCACGAAACTTACTTATTTTCATTTAAAAGAAAAAACACAAAAAAATAGAAAGAATTAAATTTCTTAGTTTCAATTGTAAGAATTTATTGTTGATAGAACACTTAGGTCAATTGGTTTTTTTCTCGGTCACTAACTTTGTACTGAGAATAAAACTTTCAAACTTTTATCTCCCCATAATATATTCAACTAAAGTACCACTTCTAACCTTATTTGGTAGTTCTAGTTGTTTCTCTGACTTTTTAAAGCTCTAGAAACTTCGAAGATGTTCTAGAATTGTCTATAATGTTAAGTAAAGGATATATTTATCGATGGCCGATAGTTTTCAAGTTAAATAATGTTCCTATTGTTGGAAGACGGCCGGTTACTGCGCTGTTGGATGGATCATAGTCACCCCTTTATAAAAGTTATCCAACTTGTCTAATTCATTTTTTTCAACCATCTGTTTTTATATAACTTCTTTTTATTTCTAGAAAAAGACTCATCTTTCTCTAACATCACTTTAAACGCCAATATCTCTCATAGCCACTTTAAATGCCAATATCTCTTATAACCAATTTATTATGTATATATTTTGTTTTAGATTTTTACAGTTATCTTGATTTATTTTTATAACAGCATTATTATTAGCTTTTATTTAATGATCCCTTCTTCCTTTTAGTATCACTTTTCCTTCAAAACTTGAGTTGAAATTAATTTATTCGTTTTACCTCGGGGATAATTTTTCTGAGCATGTATGCCAAATTCCATTGAAATCTGACCAGTGCTTCTTCTCTGTCTACATACTGATATTTGGTAAAAACTACTTATTAGGACCTTAAAAACATAAATCTATACATATATATACTTGGTACCTATATGAGAGGTTATAAAATATACATGTATTCAACAGCGCCCCAGGGGGGCTTGAGTGCTATAGCCGACTGGGAATCGTATCCAGACCAGACCACTTGAGTGATAAGTTCCTACTACTATTTACTAATGACCGTTATAATGGCTTTGTTAATATCAAAAGTGTCTTTAAATTTAAAATTTTCGTTGGGGATTTTTCTTTAAATCGTTTATGATAACTCTTTTTGATACTTTAGTTTAAGGGTGCGTTCGGAATCACTAACAAGGTTGACCGGTGGTTTGTTGTTGTTAGTGTCTTGGTGGCTTCAAATAATTCTTGATGCCTAGAGGTCCAATGGAAGGTAGGTGTTGACCAGGTTATAAGTATAAACTGGTCAGTCAAGCTAGTGTGAGTGCTTAGGTTTACAATCATTATTATTTTCATCGTTTTAAGTTTCTGAGTATTAGCAAATGAAATTCTAAAAATACAGGTCGAAGGAGGACAGTAACTTATTAACCTTTAAATTAAGCGCCAAGAAGGTAATGTTATGGTTAACATTACCTGTATCCGAACTAACATTAGTCTTAACCCTGTCGAAGAAGTCGCAAGCAATCAAGTCGACCGTTAAACAATGGAATGTTTACGAGCGCTGTCTACTCGTCTACTGTTTGCGTTAGTACTTCTGAATGCACAGGTCGACTTGGTTAGTTATACCCTTAATAGCACGTCAAGTATGTTTATAATTGTAATTTCTAATGCTGAATTTTGTTTTTTGTCTGTTGTAGAAAATCAATCAGCTGATAGATCTGAGAGGTAAACTTCTAGGAGGATTAGGTCTAAGCAATCCTAAATCCAACAACATTCTCAGCGTCAGTCTTCCCGCATCTGCATTCCAACCGGCTCACCAAGCTGATGCTTCACCCCCCTCAGATGATAAGGTTCGTTCTTACTAACATCGCTGCTTATTGCTCTATTCATTTAGATATAGCTGCAGCTGATGCTTTACTTATTTATCTTCTGATAAATCATTTTTTATGGTAATGATGAACCTCTCAAATAAATTCTATTTTCAAATGGTCATTTATAAATTAGATGTGGTGAAAAGGGAAGGAGAAACGACTAGGGAAATCTCCTTAACTATTCCAATACGTGTAGCCACGAATCAAGCATGTTGTACTTTACAATATGCCTTTTGGCAGGCCTATAAGCCCGCCAAAGTTAGTTGTTAGTTATTAGCCAGCCTACTAGTTATAATGGCCACACAATCGCCTAGTTATCTTCCGTGTAATAGGCCAAAAACCTAAAGAATTGAACCTTCTAATTATTTTGAATCACTAGAGACCAGAGTATTCTTTTGTTCAATTTGTTTTGTCCTCTCCATCGACCTATCTCTATTTATATATTGTGATAGCTTCCACTCTTATTTATATTTAAGCGCTACTATTTCAATACTAGATTTCTTCCTGGGAGAGCAATTTTCATTGTTTAATTGGTGTTTTAATTGACAACATTTACGATTTTTTCCAAAATTATTTTTCGTGAATATCATTCCCAAAATTAGAGCTATTGTTAATTTTTTAATCTCACCGCAAGGTATGTATTTTTTTATGATTATGTCAAAAGAAAATTAATTGAAATTATCACCAGTAGTTAGGATTTAACGCCATACAGACAACAGACGTTTTTTTTTTTAAAAAAAGTAAATAATTTGAGACTAAAATAAATAAATAGATCATATCAATATATTGAATATGAGTGATTAACACTGCATTGCATCAACTTGATTTCACTTAATTAACTCGATAAATTACTTAATAATGAACCATTTATTATTGAGTCTTATTAATTAAAATATGAAAATATTATTTTAAATATGAAAAAATGTTAATTTGTTATTGTCTAATAAACTGCTCTAATGTGAACAGTTTTAATGGCAATGTTTGTTAAAGAGGTTATAATGAAATAATACCCCTCTTTATTTAAAAAGAAATGCAACGGTCTCAGTTTCTTATTGCTAATTTAGCGATATCTTAATGTGTCAGACATTCTTGTTTTTAATTATGCCTTCAAAACAAAAAAATCTTTACAATTATTTTATCTTTAGCATATTATATACCATTTCGAGGTATTTGTAAAATGGTTGTAATAATTAAATAAACACAATAACTGGTTTTTCCATTTTCAAATCTAAATTCGATATTTAACTAAATATCATACCAGGAGGAATTTATAACGTATCAGTTAATAATTAATTGTGCCACTTAATATTAGCTAAATTATATACATACACTTATTTAAATACAATAAGGTCATTGTAATATCTAATTTGCAAATAATTTAATTTGCCAATTTAACATATTGTTTTGTATTATACTGGTAGTTCATTATAATACTATTAAACACAATTTAGATTCCTTAATTATATTATTTATTGATTTTATTTCATGGATATATCAAAGTTCCTAGGCCTCTTAAACTCAAAGTCTTAATTTTTACAAAAAACACACTTTATGTTGCTTAATTAACGACGTTTTACGAAATGATTTTTTTTGTATTATCCATTTCACTGGGATTTTTTTGGGGTTATTGAACGTGAAACGACTATTTTGAAAAGTTAAAAAGACTATTTGAACAGACTATTTTCGAATTAAGTTAAATCTTTTGGTAAGTATTTTTTATTCTAAAATTATATTTATAAAATTTATAATATATAAATAATCACTTTATTGTTTTAATTAATAATGCATTTTTTGAACAAGTGGGGTAACGCTGTTCATTTCAATGTTAGTTGTTTCTTCGGAGATTTTGTGAAAGTTAATCATATACTGAATTAAAATCAAGGTGTCAAATGTAGTTATATTTTACTTGGTTCAAAGTAATTTTACTTGTTAATAAAAAGTTGGTTAAACAACATTAAAGTGTCAAACCAATCAATGCAAATATATAGAACAGCTTTCTTTATTGAATCCTTTTACTTGATCAACATTGAGCTGATAATTTAAGACTTAAAAGTAAAAATAAATGGGGGTCCGTGGTGGCTCATTGTTTTCATTTTACCTTTAGAATCTGGGGGTTACGGCTAGAGCTCCTGGCTCGATGTTCATCCAGTATCGCCATAAAATGGGAAGCTTATTAAGTGAAGAAGTGTCTATATTGGTTGTATATTATGTCAATGATAATGTATATACTGCTGATAAAGCAACATACTAACCCATGCCACTCATTACAAATACATAGTTGCATCTGCTCTTTGGGAGATCTAAGCCTCGCAGGAGGGCCCTTATTAGGGAGAGAGGTTGGCTCTCAATCAATCAGATAAAGCAGCATCGGGCATAGCCAGTAGTTGGTATGCACTTACCTCACAGTTCTAGGTTCAATTCCCCGACCCCCCCTGCTTAATTTCTCTTCACAAGAATGTTATGAGTTACGTTTCACATTAATGTGAAGAGTTTGGTTTTCCAAACTGGTCGTTCAATGGACCTGTCTAAGCTGTCTGCGTCTTCAGGGCTAAAAACACTCTGGAAAAAAACCCTTCTGCTGATGAACCACTGATAATGATATGCCAAAAGGGCTTTACGTACTATTTATAGCTATTATTGTGGCATGAGTATATTAAATAATTTTATTCTTCACACTTATAAACTGCATTTATTTTTGTCTGAATGGGCTTAAATCATGCATATAGTAATTTAAGAAGCAATTTTAATAAGTGTATTTTAATAACTATATTTGATCCTCATTCGATTGGATAACCATGATCGACCTTCGTCTTCAAAAGATTCTGCTTATATGACCTGTTAACTGATCATATAAGCCCTACATAAAATTAAATATTATCTTTAAAAAAAAGTAACTATTTTACTGAGATTTTACTCTAACTAACATAATTGTTTTGCGATGGGTATATCTACGTACGCCTTTTACTTTTTCAAGTTTTTGAATTATTACTAGAAATCATTCAAATAATGTTTGGTGTTATGATTAATTATGAAAATGATTATTTTTTGTTTTTTTAATTCGAACTGTAAAAAAAAAAAAAACACAATTTCTCGGTTGAAACAACAATTTTTTTTTTTTAAAAAAAGTACCACAAAATGTACTAACAATAAGTACTTTTTCTTTAACTACTTTATTATTTTTGTTTTTTTCTCCAAAAGTATCTAGACCCTGGATATCCAGCTAAGAGAAGACGTCACATCACCGACGCTATGAAATCATCATGATGAAAAAAAAACTTGAATACCTGTGAAGAACTTAATCAATTGCAAAAGTAGATAGGCAAATATATGAACAATATTTTGAGCCACATTTATTCATCCACCTTATAGAAGTAGAGAAAAAACTTCCTCGATTTCATCAAAACTTCAGCGAATAAGTTTTTAATTGAGATTTTGGAGACGGAAATCAGCAGATTGATGGACGTAAACTGAAGACGGACTATAATGGATGTTTTAAACATTAATAAAGTTTAAAAGGAAGAAATCATCAATTATACAACACACAGATGTCTAAGAGACTAAAGTGTCTTTAAATATTAAAGATCTACCCAAAATACTAATATTTTAAGAAATTTCTTATTTTAGATTATTGCTTTGTATTTTTGAAAAAATACAATACTTTTTTCATGATAAAATTTTTAAAGATGTAAATTGTAAATGTAAAGTTACGTACTTCAAAACTAGGCTTAAAGAATTTTTAATTTTCTTAGTACTATATAATCTTTTTCATTAGTCAATTCTATCCAGTATTTATAAATATACGTATATATTAAAAAAAATTAGTATTGCAATAGAAAAGTAAGGTTTCGCAAAGCTAAGGTGTTACATTATATGCCAAGGTGTAACAATGCATAAAGAATCATTATACATAAATCATGATTAATTGTTAAAGGATAAAATGTACATAATAGAAATAATCTTAGTAGAGAAATCGGTAAAAAACATAATCGACATTTCTTAACTAATATCGATTGTACGGAAACAGTATTTATATTTTCAGTTGAACCATAATCATCTATAAGCTTGTATCTGGTGAAAAATGGTATTTCATATCGTTGTTATTGGAACGGAACTATCTACTTGATAATTTAGCGTTGATCCACCACCTTAGGTTTACATTTACTTCAGGTGGATTGATCTGTATAAAAAAAATATTTTATTTCAAATGAATAAATAAATTATATGTACATATTTGAACCTTAGGCCCAAGATAATGGTTTTAATCATTATAAATATAAAGCATTAGATAAATAAAAAAAGATTACTAAATATCTTGGCTAATACTACTAACACATTTACTAATTGTATTCACGGACATAACAATTACTCGAACAGCCTTTCCCTTTTTACTAAAGTAATCAACAATACGCAACTCAAATACATATAAAAACTATTTAGAAATGTAATTATACTCTTGACAAATATATAGATCTTATTTCATTATGGGGGGTTTCCTTTTGTAAATTATTATTTAAGTTATTTTTAAGATGTTAATTATGGATTGAAATTTTGCTCAATTTGTATTTAAATTGATTAATTTGCCCTTTTCGGAAAAAAGGAATTTATTGTCTAAATTTAGAGTGTCTATGGTCATCATAAAGCAAGCAAAAGAGTTGTCTCTTCCCGACTATTTTTTTTTTTTTTTTTAATTTTCAAAGCAACTGTCGACCTCTTTTAACACATTATTAGTGCCATTATGGAAGAAATGGAGTTACTATAAATATTTGGTGTTGTGGGTCTACATTATGTCAGAAATGAATGCAACAATACAGTATTACTAAGAAGAGAGTTAATTCTGTCATCTCAGTTTAGCCAACCAATATGAGGGAAAAAAGTAAATCCACTAGGATATTATCCTGAGGGCCACACTCCTCCGCCAGTGACATTATTGTTGCCTAGTTAACCAGACCTTCTAGATTTAAAAATTTCGAGCTCTCATTGGTTATCCACAACAGTTCCACAGTCTAAATTTTCACATTGTCAAAAATTAACTCTTTTCTTGATCGAACTATAGTTTCTATTTTTTCCATGCTGACACTTACAACAGTCGTTTAGACACCAAAAACTATTTTAAAAATTAAACTCGTGGAGATACTGCATATATATATATCAATCCTTAAAGTTTTATTTATTCCTTAAGGTAAATATGTTAGTCTAATGGTGTAAAACTAAGATAAAATTATTAAAAAAATGCACCTTCTCGAAATTCACTTTTTTTGCTTTTCTTGTTAACTATAATCAAATTTATAATATAAGCTCAAAATTTTCATTTAGTTCTTTATTGGTAAAAAATCTATTATTAAATATATGTTTCTTATCTATATTTTTAGGTTTGCTGATTAACGACTGTAATTAAATTTGTAACTTAAACTGGAATTTTTAATTTTGTTCTTGTAAAAAAAAAAATATATTTATTGTGATCACGCTACAATTTAGGACGCTTGTTAATGTGATGTATTTACGAACTAAACAACGATCATGTTGTAAAATCAGCATTAAGTGGTCATTAAAAAATGATTAAATAACATTAAAAAAGTTTTGATAAAAGTAAACTGTAAAAAAAAATGGATAAAGTGAGAGGTTTTAAGATTACGTTTATGATTAATAATTATAAGAACGATCTTAATCCATGCTTAGAGATTAAAATCATGAATCTTAGTAGTTGGTATGTATAGTTCGATTCTCTATTACTCTATTCTATAGCGTATATATTTCTCATAAACTAAGATGTTCGGGAGGATCCCCCGATAGGGATCCCCTTACATGGATCATTCTCAAACAAATTTCGACAGAAATCTCATTACAAGGGTCATTCGCAAACAAATTTCTACAAAGATCCCATTACAGGGATCATTCTCAGACAAATTCCGACTGGAATCCCATTACAGGGATTATTTGCAAACAAAGTCCGAATGGGATCCCATTACAGGGATCATTGCAAACAAATTCCAAGGATCATTCTCAAGGGAATTGCTCACACAATAGAGTAATGTGCAAACGAATCTGTCTTTCTTCTTTCTATATTTTTATTAATGTTTGCTATTGATGTATTGTTAAATCAAAATGTAAAATCTTAAGTTAACCATATTACCCAAAATTACTAAAGCACTCTAAAACATATTTTAGAAATAAAATGGCTGTTAAAAAAAAGTATATCTACATTTAATAATCTGTTTTACAACGGAATAACACAAACTGTGTCTCCACGTAAATTATAAAAAACTTTTTTATTAAGGCATCAAAAGACCATCATGTCTATTGTAAATTAGGAAGAAAAAGAGTTACAGTAAAATGATTTAGTGAGAGGCGAGTCTACTCCATGTCGGAGATCGACGTGAGACCTAATATGTTTTTTATAATAATGCATTTAAAAAATAAATAAATTACACGGCCACTTTAAAAAATGCATTCTCAAATTCCTCATTTATGTTTGGTCAATTCATTTAAATATAATTTTATTTTTATTATCATTATCACTGTTATTATAAAATGTAACAATTCTCATAGTCTAATAAAATTCTACTTATGGCAAACAAGACATCACAAGATTTCTTAATACATATAATATTGTAAATTATTAAAAAAATGTAGTTTATTTTATTATAATTATGACTAATTTATTTGTAAATTTATTGCTTTCTTCTTATAATTATCTTAAAGTTACCATTTATTTTTATTTTTTACATTTCAATATACACATCTTTTAAATTAACTTTGTTATCCTGGTATTTGATAACTTGTGCAATTATATTGATAAAAAAAAACAACTTTGTGTAATAATTTCTTTCACAGACAATAGTAGGATTAATATTGCATGTCTTAGCTGTTTACTCGTTACGGATATTTTTCCTTAACGCTTGATAACTGCGATATAGCATTTTTTTTTTATGTGCCATAAAGTAAAACAATTGCAGTTATATCTTGGATTCGTAAACATGACAAACTATGAACTGAGATTCATTTTTCACACACTATTTATTTAATTTTTTCACACTGTATACATTTTTTTTGCCCTCCTCCCCTTTTTTTTGTTCTTTTATAGTATACTTAAGACTACTTTTTAATTAATTTATCATTACGTTTCAACGTATATGAATTTCGTATCAATTATATGAATATTTATTTATTTTTCTGCTGCTTCTATCCAATGTTAAACTTTAATTAATTTATAATTATTTTTTTTCATTTCCTTTAAGATTATATTTTTATATTTCCTGAGATAATTTATTATCTATTTTAAAGTTGGTATTTATTAATTTTGCTCTTGTACTTCTTCACTTAAATAAATAATGCATAATTTATTTTTATTATTGCATTTTGTTTGTTTTTTACTTTTTCAATTAAAAGTACTTTCTTTTTTTATTTACACAATATAATAATTTTTCATTTATATATTTTTTTGTAAAAATACTTATTATGTTTGATTTTGATTATCTATATTATTATTAAATAGGTTAAGACAAGAAGAAAATCAAGGTACATATATAAAAAATGTAGTTGTAATAAAGTCAAAATAATATATTCATACATTTTTTTTATACATTTTTATATATAATATTTCTGTTTGATATTAAGTTTTTTTTTAATGTTATTGTATATTTTTAATAAATATATTTTTTTGACATTATTTATTTTAGTCGTGTGAATTTAACCTGTTTTTGATTACAATGACTAATAGTCAGTACTTTAGTTAATATTTATATATTTATAACATAGGATTATTATACTATATTTTATATCATAGGTGTAAAAATATAGATAATGCATTAAATGCAGTAATAACTAATATATAATACATACATAAACAATTAATTAAATTAATTTTAATAGATAAGGGATCGTTTTTCTATAATTTTACTTTTATTAATCTAAAGAATTTTTTTTTCTCGACTTTTTATGACTTTGTGTATGAGTTAAACTGGAATTTTGAAAAATCCTTATTAAAGTAAAACAAATCTATTTCAGAATAAGTGATACGGAATTTTACTAATATAATTAAATCAAACAACGACATAAAAACGACGACAATAAAAAACGACATATTTACAATATGTCATAACCAATCACTTTAAATTATTACGTTTTATTTAGCTGATGTAGGTCACAGGTAATTTAAATATAAAATTAAAACATTAAAGTAACAAAAAAAAAAGAAAAAAAGCTAATATGACGTAGTGTAAAAGATAACGATTTTTTTATTAAGAAAAAATATTTTAAAATTAGTCAGTTGATTAAATTGTGCGTAGATATTATATTGTATCTTTTTTATGTACAATAAGAAACTCTAGCTTATTTTTCTCATATTGGTCGTATATACAAAGGGAGAGAAAGTATTGTTATGGATTTGCATATAATATTTCAAGATCCTCTGTGGTTCTTAATAACATAACCTTTGGAAAGATTTATACGAGCAGGTTTTTTTTTTATAAAGGTCTGTCAGTGGTCTGTTCTAAAGCATGAAAAGCATAATATTAATCTGATATAAATTAAATTTGGTATAAAAATTAGTAAGGTTAAGTATCGAGATGGGTTTGAGAAAACGCAGTCAACACTGTGCGGGGAAAAAAGGACAAGAAGCAGTAAATGTTCATAGTTTATTTTTTCAAAGAAGGCTTTATCGATTGTAATATACATTAAATTGTAAAGGTAGTTAAATTAAATACCAATTGAACCATGTAGTTATGGTGTTTACTCTACGATGATTCTAGTAATGGAAGCGAAGCGTCAGATAAAATTTCTGATTTCTGAAGTAAAGTTCATTCGAGGACCAAAAGATTTTTATGAAGTAACATTTAAGTCGGGAAAAAATTAGCTCCCAAGTTTAAATTGCTTAAATAAGGAGAACGGGTTAAGGCTCTACTGCCCTTTCAGGTTAGGAAAAGCAGTAAAATTAAATTTATACTGGTTCTAAGCAAGATATCAAAAATCTAATCACAGGCTTTATTTATAATTTTAATTCTGCACAATTTAAGCCCTATTTAAACTTCCTATGATAAATAGTACAGGCGCCTTTACTATCTATCCTAGGAAGTTGAAATAGGGCTCAAATTGTGCAGAATTAAAATTAGGAATGAAGCCTGTAATTAGATTTATGATATCTTGCTTAGAACCAATAACATTTTCATTTTAATGATTTTTCTAACCTCAAAGAGTGGTAGAGCCTTAAATCATATCATATATAAAAATATGTGCAAGAGAAAACGTCTCTTACATTTTCTAAGACCATTTTTTGTTTAATGTCGATTTGTTGTGATAACTATAACAAATTTATAAAAACTCGTCAATAAAAAATAATTTCAATATAAAAAGAACTTTCTATGTACTACGTTTTTTAAATTTTCTTTTGACTAAATAAAAAATCTATTTCAAACTTTTCAAAATGAAGATTGTAAATATATGGGACATGTCAAACCAAATAAAAAAAAGTCCAGTCATGTACCATGACTTAATGAGCGAATTTTCAAAGAAATTTGCGTATTATTGGCTTATGATAATATAGGAAAATTTTGGTTAAGAATTTGTATGGTGAAAAAAAAAATTTTTTTTTTGTACATACGTGTACGGGGTACAACAGTCAAAATAGTATTTACCCTTCTAGATGCACATCGTTGGAAAGCTCTTTAAGAGTACAGTAATTGTTGTTATGTGCACTTTTATGATATTTTCATATAAAAGGGGGGTAAAAAGGAAAAAACATGTTTTTTGTGCTATTTTTGACCCTAAATGGTCAAAATTTGACCCCTTAATGGACTCCAAACATTCTGGCCAACAAACTCATCCTTTCTTTTGATGTGATTAACATTTTAAAATTTGTTTGAAATTTTTAAGTGCATGCTAAGGGAAGATATCGTCTGGAGTGACACATATATACATACATAAATAAAAAAAGTGTTAAATTTTAGGAATCGATTCAGAATGGTCTAAAACGGATTTCCATGAAAAAATGTTTCAAAAATTCGCATTACAAAAATTTTGAAGCCATTGCAATAGCTTAATTTTCTTCGAAAATTTGCTAACAATACTTTTCCTACTATTAGTAGTGAGGAAAAGTAAAAACTTGGGGATTTTTTCAGAACTAACTTTCCATACTGCAGAATTTGCTGAAAACGAATTAAATTCTTCTGAAAGATGACTAAAAGTATTAAAATAATGCACTGTCATCGAGTTCTGAGCTGTTCTGAAAGTTTCTAATGTCTAGCTACTCGGGATGTTTGTTAAAATTCGATTGCAAGATTTGTACCGGACAAACATACAAACAAGAAACCAAGTTAATAAAAACGTAGTAAAAATAAGTTTTTTTGTTTTTTTAAGAATGATAATAAATCAGTTAGTTCAGAACGGTCACCCTTCCAAGTACTGACCACGTCCAATGCTGCTTCTTCCTGCTGCGAAGCGGCAGGAGAGGCCACTTTAGTGGCCTCTAAAGTGAGGAAAAGTTCCGAGGTATATGAGTATTGCTTAATTTTGTTTCAAACAAACAAACTAACAAGAAAGCAAGCTAATAAAAATGTAGTAAAAAAACATTGTTTCCTCCAAAACCTTGAGGATGTCCCATCGAATACTGTTGGGATATGCGAGCGTCTATAGAGGATATCTTAGGACAACCTTCATTAAGGCAATCATCAGTGCTGAAATGCGGAAAAAAAGACTTCATGTTACATTAGTAACAGAAAATAAGAGAAAGGTGAGACTACTTCATGTTGGAGATGGACATAAGACTCAACGACGTAAGATTCTATTTCTCCCGCATTTCAACTCTGATGATGGCCTGATGAAGGCTGACAGCTTTTTTAACTGAAAAAACAATTTTGAATTTACGCGAAAACACAATTTTATTATTCCATCCAATACTATTTTAAACCTTTCTGCCTTTTATTAAAATTTATCTTTTTTAGACAATGTATTGCAATACATGATTTATGTAAGCCCTATACAAAAGTATTTCATCTTGAATCTGCAAATGTAATACTCCCATCTCACGACTCTTGGAATTTTTCTATAGGATTCAAACGAAATTTAGAAAGTAAATTGTATTTGCTAATTGTTAGTTTCGTCTTACCTTCTTATCTCGTGTCTCTTCCTCCCATCGTTAATTTTAATCCTCTTCACCAAATATGATAACTAAGGAGCATTCATTAAGGACCTTATTCATCTTCTGGATTTAAATTTAGTTTTATGTAAACTGAGATTACCTTGGTTGAAACTTTAAATTATATTCTCCTAACCCATTTGGCTTTAGACCTGGTTTAATATAGTTTCGAGTTCTCGATTTTGGAGGTTCAAACTGAATTTAACTTAAACTTTGCCCATAATTTAATTGCCGATTCACATCGAAGTCTAAGCGGTGATCTATCAAACCTTATTGTTAAGTAAAGGGTACATTACACGGTTTGATTTGTTGTACAACCAAGTGGGACAACTTGACAAACATTAGTTTCACACTTGGAAATATCTTCATCAAAGGACAGTGTTACCCAACAAAAATGTTTATAAATTATAATTGTAGATCTGCAAATCTTAGTATCGATACATGCTAATGTTGGTTTATTATCACAGTCCTTCAACACGTCCATACACACTCCCACAGGTTTGTAAAAAAAACATTAATTCACGCCCACAAAAGATTTATCAACAAGTTGGTCTGAAATTAGTTGGGAGATCATCCACACACATTGATGAACATCATCATGTCATTGTTCAACAAATGACCTAAGTTGTTTGCAGTACAACAAATCGCACCTTGTATGGGACCCTTGAGTCTTTCAGGTCCTAATCTACATTGATCATGAGAGATGGCTGATGCTGATATGCCAACATAACGTTCTTATAGGTTAACCAACTTTCAAAACACTTACTAAATAAATTAATAATAACAATATCGACACAAATATGATTACCAAAAGTTAGGATAATTGGTAGTGGAATCACCTAGTTCATAGGTGATTTCAAATTATCCAATCTGTATAATATGTATTTTGTGTATGTATCAGGAAATCGATTGTGCAGGTAACATAGATAACATAAGTGCACATTTCTTAAAATCTTTTTGTCGTTCCTGTTCGAATTAGAAATTTATTTAGATTCAATTAAGAATAGTACCATATGTTTTATCAGATTACAGAAGCTTATTGTGAATGCTCCATTGCACCAAACCAAGTATTTTGGTTGTTGTCAATATTAGGTATTCAATCTAAAAGTAATGTATCTTCTTAATTGCCTTAAAATCCACTTTTTAAAATTCTGTCTTGTGCTGTACTAACAGAGGCCTTCAACCAGATACGTAGTTTAGGATCTCTACAAAGTAATTAATAGTTACACACATATTTCAGAATGTAATATTACGTAACTTTAATTCTATTATAATTTCACACCAGCATCCCATTTTTTTACACGCTACTTTTAGTTACTTGATAATGATCTGCATTGCAATTAATATTATAATGTTTTTATAACTAGAATAATTATATGTATTGATAAGTGGAACCAATGTTGAAAACATATTACTTAGTCATACATAATTCTACTACTGTATATCGAGTAATTACCCTTGAAATCTCCGAAGATTAGGATGTCCGAATGGATGAACGGAGGATAAGAGCAAGAGGGATTTGCCTATTTTGAAGGATATTATTAGGGTCAAAATATCTTGATTTACATACAGATAATGACGTTTATTCTTCTCTATTGATAGCCCTTATCACCCCAATAAGTGTGATGTTGCAGGAGAAAAGTGTAAAGAAAATAAACAGTTCAAGTGTAAGCCAGCACACAGCGAGGGTCCGTAGGCAACACTGAATTGTTTGAGTAGTACCCTATTGATGGTGTTTTTTAAAATACAAAAAAGCTTACTTTGAACTATCCTATCGGTCTGATATTCTCAAAACACATAAACAAACTTCTGATGAAGTATTTTTTTGCCATTGAACCGAAAAACAGTCATATGAATACATCGAAAAGACCATAACTATAAAAACCCGTATTTTGCCAATAAAAAATAAAATAATTTT
>KZ651125.1:638475-653411 GCA_001010745.2 Gerris buenoi
TCTCCTCATATTCTTCATAATCACTTAAATCACTCATTGATTTTCACAAAAAAACTCGATACAAACAGTTACTTTTATTAAATAAACATCAAATTAGTTATGTTAAATGTAAACAAACTCGCTAATCGTGTGTAAAGTTGATAATTCTTCTTCTTTACGTCACTAGAGTGGAAAAAAAGAGGAATTCTTCTTCTTTACCTCACTAGAGTGGAAAAAAAAGGAATTCTTCTTCTTTACGTCACTAGAGTGGAAAAACAGAGGAATTGTTCAAAACAATGTGACACGCATGCGCAATTAATACAGGTGTGTAAAGAATCACTTTCTACGAATCTAAACAGAGATATAATGTTTATATTACGTATCAATCGTAGATAAAATGATTTTTTATTACTATTCTTGCATCGCTTAAGGTATCAACTAGATACTGTTGAACTGACTATTACGTTATTTTTTACTTTATAACTAATTTGTTTAATGTAGTGTAAAAATCATGGAGTTGGTTAAATTGTATCTAATCTGTTGTTCATTCTATCGTAGATATTACTGGCATTACCAATTAATAATAAGCCTAAAATTGATTTTTAAAAATAGTTATAATTCTTAATACAGGGTGGGCCCGAAAGACGTACGATTTTAAGAACGCCACTGAATCTGAACGGCAATGGTTAGCACGGCACCAGTAGTGGGGGAGACTAGGTCGGTGTTCGGATATTCAGTTGCAATGGAACATTTCTCCAAGTGTCCATGCAGGTATTTCCCGGTCCACATATATCTAAGTGATTATAAACCTTTCATTTTGAGATCATTTCACGCTCCATATTTGACTAATTTTTAACTAGAAATTAAAGGAGATCATTCTTCGGTCCAAAAATCTCAAGAGGTCTAAATGATTCATAGCCCATCTAGCAAAAAAATGAAGCCTATACAGAAAAAAATTTCTCAGACGATACCTGTGTTAGATGGAAACTTAAGGAGCAAACTTTTTCTTGGAACGGAGACACCTTAATGTGTTATTGTTATTACACTTGTAATCATAAATTTTAGGTTAAATAATTAATGTTAATGATTAGTGAAAATTAATAGATCCCTAACCAAATTATTCCTGAGTGTTATATTGACTTCACTTTATCAAATTTTAATCACACACCTATGATTAAATATTTTTTTTGTTGTTGTTTTGTTTGGTTATTATTAAAATAATAATTATTAACTATAATTTTATTTTAATTTTTTCTGCAATTGATAGCTTAGATATTGCTACAGATATCTGTTAAGCTCTTGAATTTCATATGTATATTTTAAGTTGACTTCTGTTATTAATTAGCAATTGTGACAAATTTAAAAGGGCTATTGATTAGATTTTTAATTTAAATGATGGTGAATGCTTTTATTGTAGGATTTTTATTTTTAACTTTAGTTACCTTTTTTTAATATGAACTGTAGACAAAATTGTAAATTGTATTTATTTTTTGTAGATATTTTTGGTACTATTGTATAATAATAATTATAATGAATAGGTTCTAGTACTTTTTTTTTATAAAGAGATAATATTGATTAACAATTAGATAATTTTAATTTTTGTAAAAATTGTTGTAGTTGGTATTTTTGTTAAAAAGAAATAATTTTTTCGCCATGTTCCTTGTAAATAAAAAAAAAGAATTTATAGTTATTTTTTATGATCCTTAATAAAATAGTTAGAATTGAGTGAAACTTAACTGTTTTTCAAGGGGAAATAATATCAATTTAGAATATCAGCTATCAGGCATTTTACTTAAATGACCAAATTACCTTAGATAGGTCTCTTCAACTATCTCATGCGGTGGGCACATTAATAAAAGGGCGCTTCTTTAGATTGTTACTCCCGTTATAAAAAAAACAAAGGAGAGTAAAAATCTGTGGGGACTTGATAACGATTCAATACATTTGTAATATATCACAAAATACAAGAATAAAAACATGGAACAAATATAAATATTAAACTACTTTGAGGTGACATGGCCCCGTCAAAAAATCGCGGCAGTCAGAGTTGCCACATATCTAAAGAAGTACCAATAAAAGAATAAAAAAAGATTTGTTTCTTGCATTAACCACTAAGAAAATCGACCATAAAACTAGGTTAGTTTGGAACTTACTCATTAGCAGAGACGGGATTTATAACTTTTATTTTTCTATTTCATTACCTTTATTCTATGACTTTTATTATCCTGTTTTATGACCTCTATTTTAGAAAATCGGCTGTTTTATGACATTTTAGCCAAAAGTATGATGTTTATTTTCACTGTGAAAATTTAGCCTTTCTATGAAGCATTTTGTTATTTACAGTTCTTTTTCGGTATTTCAGTTATTAACAGTTCAAGAGAAATATTTCAATACTTCATAAATACAGAATTATATTTACAATATATAATAAATAATAATAATTAGCAGAATGCTTCAACATTGTAAAAAATAATAATGTGTTGTTCTATATTCTCCAGCGTTAAAGTGGTTCTTCAGTCCGTTAGTAGAATTTTAAACTTGGAAAAAGACCTTTTGACGTCGAGTCAGCAGATGAGGTGAGAGCAAATTTCATGCATGCCACGTCATTTGCTTTTCACCCATCAGGCAATTTCCCAACTCAACTTCTTCACCCTTCAGTTGGGCAGCTATTTTTTTTAGAGCTGATTCCTTGAGAGAACAGCTGTCAATTTTCATTTCACTTTTCCAACCCAATTGGTATTGCAAAGGGTCTTGATTTTTTCAACACTGTTTGAAATAGCATATCTGTTTTTGCCAACCTTCTATTATGTCAGGAAATGCTTTAATTATACACACTCAAACAACTGAAACCATTACAGTATTAAAAGTAAAAGAAAGTAGCAGTATAAAGAATATTCAGTAAACAGCAAAATTGAAACATTGTTTAATAATCCCCAAATTTTTTTAGGGCCCAACTTAGGCTTTGAACTCTACTGCTGGGGTGCCCCTGAGAATAATTATTAATAAATAAAGTAGCAACAGTGATAAGTGAATACCATTATATAATATGTACACATGTATACCAATTTCTTTCCCTAATACCTTTCCCCCTGTTTGGCGCCCTTGTCAGTTTTGGTGCCCTCTTCAGTAATTTGGCGCCACCTGCAGCCGCGTAGTTCGCATGATTCACGATCCGGCCCTGTATACAACTATACTTTTCTTTTTTCTTTTCAAAATGATGATGAGTAAATTTCACACATTTAAAGATTAGAGAAGCAAGCCGTTGATAAATGACATATTGACTAAGATTAGAAACGTCTTCAACTTATTAAGTATGGGATAAGATTTTAATTCTGCTCAGGCCTTTTGGAAAATGGCCCAATTTTCCAAAAAGTGGGAAACCGCAGGGACGCCTTAAAGTTTAAAATTACAGGTCTGTGCCAGTCAAAGGACATGTGTCACCCTAATTTCCCTAGTTTAAAATTACAGGTCTGTGCCAGTCTAAACGGGACATGGGTCACCCTAATGCCAAAAGATGTTTACTTTTTTAAATTAATTCTGAACATTCGTCTACATTATCGCTCCAATGGTAAAGTTAATTACTGTAGAAAATCGATTAGCTGTCAAGAATAAGACCGGAGTTTTGATGGATAAATCAGAGTTAAGCAAGGTAGTGGAAACTTTTAGTCATTTCACTTTTCCAACCCAATTGGTATTGCAAAGGGTCTTGATTTTTTCAACACTGTTTGAAATAGCATATCTGTTTTTGCCAACCTTCTATTATGTCAGGAAATGCTTTAATTATACACACTCAAACAACTGAAACCATTACAGTATTAAAAGTAAAAGAAAGTAGCAGTATAAAGAATATTCAGTAAACAGCAAAATTGAAACATTGTTTAATAATCCCCAAATTTTTTTAGGGCCCAACTTAGGCTTTGAACTCTACTGCTGGGGTGCCCCTGAGAATAATTATTAATAAATAAAGTAGCAACAGTGATAAGTGAATACCATTATATAATATGTACACATGTATACCAATTTCTTTCCCTAATACCTTTCCCCCTGTTTGGCGCCCTTGTCAGTTTTGGTGCCCTCTTCAGTAATTTGGCGCCACCTGCAGCCGCGTAGTTCGCATGATTCACGATCCGGCCCTGTATACAACTATACTTTTCTTTTTTCTTTTCAAAATGATGATGAGTAAATTTCACACATTTAAAGATCAGAGAAGCAAGCCGTTGATAAATGACATATTGACTAAGATTAGAAACGTCTTCAACTTATTAAGTATGGGATAAGATTTTAATTCTGCTCAGGCCTTTTGGAAAATGGCCCAATTTTCCAAAAAGTGGGAAACCGCAGGGACGCCTTAAAGTTTAAAATTACAGGTCTGTGCCAGTCAAAGGACATGTGTCACCCTAATTTCCCTAGTTTAAAATTACAGGTCTGTGCCAGTCTAAACGGGACATGGGTCACCCTAATGCCAAAAGATGTTTACTTTTTTAAATTAATTCTGAACATTCGTCTACATTATCGCTCCAATGGTAAAGTTAATTACTGTAGAAAATCGATTAGCTGTCAAGCATAAGACCGGAGTTTTGATGGATAAATCAGAGTTAAGCAAGGTAGTGGAAACTTTTAGGGCAAAAATGACTCTTTACTGTTATTTTGACTAGGGGCACGAAAAATTTGTCAATCCTTGGCTCATCCAGGCTCTTTTTAAGCTTAATAATTGACAGGTAGTGCCTTAGTATTCACTCATTAGTTGGGTTGGGGTAGTAGAGGAATGGGCAGAGTCGAAAAAAGGGAGGTGTGTTTGGCCTGAGGGTTAAGAGTGAAAAACAGTAAACTGGGAAACAAGAGGTTCTAGTTCATTCAGGTTTATAGAACTTTTAAGGACAGATTTAAAATACCAAAACATTTATAGTTTATTTATGTAAAATAAGTTGGACAACACCTTTTTAATTTTAATAATTGCTGGAGTGTATGGAATACAATGAGTAAATAAATGTCGAATTAATGCATAATAAATTGATTAATAAATAATGAATTAATTTGTGATTTATTTACACTTTAAAATCCATTCACCCTAGGAAATATTATACTTTATTCATGTAATATGTACCTATAAGGTGTTAGGTAGTCTGGTTAATTCTTTTGGAATTGTATAAATATACAATCTTTAAGCCATCTTATAAATTTTTTTAATGTTTTTTATGTTATGTCTCTCTTGAAAAGTTCAAGTACCTTTATTACCATTACCAAATTTACCATTGAAGTGATAATATTAGAATAGGATGGTTGTATTTTTGAAGTAAAAAAGGGGTCTATTGGAAAATGATACTCTAGACATTTTTTAAGTGGATTCAAACTACATTTAAGCCCCCCCCCCTCAACCATAATGATATAGTCAAAGGAAATTGACCAATTTTTGAGTTTACAAATATGAATGTTTATAAGTCTGTGACAGCAAATTTACGTAACGACAATCAAGGTGGACAATCAAGGGGGGTCCGGGGATTTTTCTTCGGATTTTTTTTTTAATTTTAGCCCCTCTTGAACTGGATTTTAGACGGTTTTAGGACATTAAAATCTCAAATTTAAAGTCATCAAAGTGGGTCATTCAAGGCCATTAAAGTGCTATATGACCAAATATTACCAGATAATTTGTGTAATTTTTTATTATTTNTTCTATTAAACCTTAATTATATATTATAGACAATAAATGCTATGGAGCAATCTATTATATTAAAAATGATATAACTCACTTAATGTTAAATTAAAATAATAACAAAATAATGTTTCCGTTACCTTTAGCAAGCTCGGAAGAAATTGCCAGAATAACACAACGCTTTTAAATAATGACACAAATCAGTATAGATAATTGAAAATAATAATTCAACAAATTATCAATGTAAGTAACCTCTTCCTATCCTGAAAATTGTATTTGAGCTATCAATTTGCTGGTATTCAAAATATTATAGAAATTTAGGCTCAGCCAAAGGTTAAAAACCAATGTTTTGATTTATCAACCTTCCAGGAAAATTAATTTCCTTCTTCAAGATATAGCACAAGAATGTAATGTAAAATTATTTCTTTCTTCAATATAAAATACAAGAATGTAACGCAAAATTATTTCCTACTTCAAGATATAATACAAGAATGTAAAGTAAAATTATTTCCTTCTTCAAGATATAATACAAGAATGTAAAGTAAAATTATTTCCTTCTTCAAGATACAATACAAGAATTTAACGCAAAATTATTCCCTACTTCAAGATATAATACAAGAATGTAAAGTAAAATTATTTCCTTCTTCAAGATATAATACAAGAATGTAAAGTAAAATTATTTCCTTCTTCAAGATACAATACAAGAATTTAACGCAAAATTATTCCCTACTTCAAGATATAATACAAGAATGTAAAGTAAAATTATTTCCTTCTTCAAGATATAATACAAGAATGTAAAGTAAAATTATTTCCTTCTTCAAGATACAATACAAGAATTTAACGCAAAATTATTCCCTACTTCAAGATATAATACAAGAATGTAAAGTAAAATTATTTCCTTCTTCAAGATATAATACAAGAATGTAAAGTAAAATTATTTCCTTCTTCAAGATACAATACAAGAATTTAACGCAAAATTATTCCCTACTTCAAGATATAATACAAGAATGTAAAGTAAAATTATTTCCTTCTTCAAGATATAATACAAGAATGTAAAGTAAAATTATTTCCTTCTTCAAGATACAATACAAGAATTTAACGCAAAATTATTCCCTACTTCAAGATATAATACAAGAATGTAAAGTAAAATTATTTCCTTCTTCAAGATATAATACAAGAATGTAAAGTAAAATTATTTCCTTCTTCAAGATACAATACAAGAATTTAACGCAAAATTATTCCCTACTTCAAGATATAATACAAGAATGTAAAGTAAAATTATTTCCTTCTTCAAGATATAATACAAGAATGTAAAGTAAAATTATTTCCTTCTTCAAGATACAATACAAGAATTTAACGCAAAATTATTCCCTACTTCAAGATATAATACAAGAATGTAAAGTAAAATTATTTCCTTCTTCAAGATATAATACAAGAATGTAAAGTAAAATTATTTCCTTCTTCAAGATACAATACAAGAATTTAACGCAAAATTATTCCCTACTTCAAGATATAATACAAGAATGTAAAGTAAAATTATTTCCTTCTTCAAGATATAATACAAGAATGTAAAGTAAAATTATTTCCTTCTTCAAGATACAATACAAGAATTTAACGCAAAATTATTCCCTACTTCAAGATATAATACAAGAATGTAAAGTAAAATTATTTCCTTCTTCAAGATATAATACAAGAATGTAAAGTAAAATTATTTCCTTCTTCAAGATACAATACAAGAATTTAACGCAAAATTATTCCCTACTTCAAGATATAATACAAGAATGTAAAGTAAAATTATTTCCTTCTTCAAGATATAATACAAGAATGTAAAGTAAAATTATTTCCTTCTTCAAGATACAATACAAGAATTTAACGCAAAATTATTCCCTACTTCAAGATATAATACAAGAATGTAAAGTAAAATTATTTCCTTCTTCAAGATATAATACAAGAATGTAAAGTAAAATTATTTCCTTCTTCAAGATACAATACAAGAATTTAACGCAAAATTATTCCCTACTTCAAGATATAATACAAGAATGTAAAGTAAAATTATTTCCTTCTTCAAGATATAATACAAGAATGTAAAGTAAAATTATTTCCTTCTTCAAGATACAATACAAGAATTTAACGCAAAATTATTCCCTACTTCAAGATATAATACAAGAATGTAAAGTAAAATTATTTCCTTCTTCAAGATATAATACAAGAATGTAAAGTAAAATTATTTCCTTCTTCAAGATACAATACAAGAATTTAACGCAAAATTATTCCCTACTTCAAGATATAATACAAGAATGTAAAGTAAAATTATTTCCTTCTTCAAGATATAATACAAGAATGTAAAGTAAAATTATTTCCTTCTTCAAGATACAATACAAGAATTTAACGCAAAATTATTCCCTACTTCAAGATATAATACAAGAATGTAAAGTAAAATTATTTCCTTNCCAACTTAGGCTTTGAACTCTACTGCTGGGGTGCCCCTGAGAATAATTATTAATAAATAAAGTAGCAACAGTGATAAGTGAATACCATTATATAATATGTACACATGTATACCAATTTCTTTCCCTAATACCTTTCCCCCTGTTTGGCGCCCTTGTCAGTTTTGGTGCCCTCTTCAGTAATTTGGCGCCACCTGCAGCCGCGTAGTTCGCATGATTCACGATCCGGCCCTGTATACAACTATACTTTTCTTTTTTCTTTTCAAAATGATGATGAGTAAATTTCACACATTTAAAGATTAGAGAAGCAAGCCGTTGATAAATGACATATTGACTAAGATTAGAAACGTCTTCAACTTATTAAGTATGGGATAAGATTTTAATTCTGCTCAGGCCTTTTGGAAAATGGCCCAATTTTCCAAAAAGTGGGAAACCGCAGGGACGCCTTAAAGTTTAAAATTACAGGTCTGTGCCAGTCAAAGGACATGTGTCACCCTAATTTCCCTAGTTTAAAATTACAGGTCTGTGCCAGTCTAAACGGGACATGGGTCACCCTAATGCCAAAAGATGTTTACTTTTTTAAATTAATTCTGAACATTCGTCTACATTATCGCTCCAATGGTAAAGTTAATTACTGTAGAAAATCGATTAGCTGTCAAGCATAAGACCGGAGTTTTGATGGATAAATCAGAGTTAAGCAAGGTAGTGGAAACTTTTAGGGCAAAAATGACTCTTTACTGTTATTTTGACTAGGGGCACGAAACATTTGTCAATCCTTGGCTCATCCAGGCTCTTTTTAAGCTTAATAATTGACAGGTAGTGCCTTAGTATTCACTCATTAGTTGGGTTGGGGTAGTAGAGGAATGGGCAGAGTCGAAAAAAGGGAGGTGTGTTTGGCCTGAGGGTTAAGAGTGAAAAACAGTAAACTGGGAAACAAGTTCATTCAGGTTTATAGAACTTTTAAGGACAGATTTAAAATACCAAAACATTTATAGTTTATTTATGTAAAATAAGTTGGACAACACCTTTTTAATTTTAATAATTGCTGGAGTGTATGGAATACAATGAGTAAATAAATGTCGAATTAATGCATAATAAATTGATTAATAAATAATGAATTAATTTGTGATTTATTTACACTTTAAAATCCATTCACCCTAGGAAATATTATACTTTATTCATGTAATATGTACCTATAAGGTGTTAGGTAGTCTGGTTAATTCTTTTGGAATTGTATAAATATACAATCTTTAAGCCATCTTATAAATTTTTTTAATGTTTTTTATGTTATGTCTCTCTTGAAAAGTTCAAGTACCTTTATTACCATTACCAAATTTACCATTGAAGTGATAATATTAGAATAGGATGGTTGTATTTTTGAAGTAAAAAAGGGGTCTATTGGAAAATGATACAGCTAGTGAAATCTGTTGAGAACTGCTGTAACTAAAGATTTCTTTCTTATTTTGACTTCAAATTTCATGTTTTTCCTATAATTATTTCTTCTCTTGAATTTTACTGTTCTATTACAGTATTATTATTTCACAGAATAAAAGTTATAGGTAGTTTTATATTTATACTATCATCAATACCTAATGAAGACATACAAGTCTTACAGGATTTAATTAACTCTATTATACATAATACAAAATAGAAGATAACAGAAGCAATAGGCCAAAATCAATATTTAATAATTTTAAAAGATTAAATATTGGTCTGTCGGGGGGGAATTACTTTATAATATGATTTTCTGAAGGTGGAAATAAGAATTTAAAACCCACTTCTGTAATGGAAAAAATTAAACAGTTAAGACGAATTATCAAGTGCTGATTTTAACTCTACAGTATTTGTATTATAATCCTAAACTTTTAAATCAATTTCCTAAAATATGTATAAGGAAATTATGATTTCAAATTTTAGATAACATTTTAATGTAGTATAATGGTATTGGTACATTTGTTTTATTTTGAAATTTAATGAAGATAAATTAATTTGAATGTATAAGATAAAAAAAATTGATGTGGCAAAACTAAAACTGATGTGGTTGCGTGAGACCGTCCTTCCTCGTTGCAAAGTGGTCGCAGATCTAAGTTCAAAGAAAAATACCAACAAGAATGCTAGACTGAAAATACCGACAAGAAGAAAGATACCGACTAATCTAAAATCAGTTGCACTCGTGGGTGGACCTGGTTTGATTCTGGTTGCAAAATTGTTGCACGTGACTATTTTGCAACTAGTTTCCCACTCGAGTTGCAAATTAGTCGACCCGTGTGCCTATTACAAAAATCAAGGCCTTAGACATATTACAAAAATTTGTAAAGAAAGGAAAAAATTACTGATCCTAGTTCACAAAACCATATTTTGGATAATGGATCGCTGGGCCTAGGGTGAGGGACGTAGCATCCTCAGATATCAACATCCTGATGCCGTGTCCCCCCAACTGCTCAGTGTCACCATTCTCTTGATTATTGTCAGCCATTCTCTTGAAGACGCGGCATCCAAAAGACACAGTGTCTCATGTTGTTCATCGGGAAATGAACAAGCAGGTTCACACAAAGGCTTGTGTGAACCTGGCCTAGGGAAAATGTTAAAGGGCTCTTTGTCTGTCTTCTTACTAGTATTAAGCTTATAACGTTTATTACTAGCACAGTATCTTCAGCATTTCTAAATGATAAACTTTCACTTTCAGGTCCCTCAAGTTTCTGAATAGCCTGTGTGAGTTAGCTTCACGTACATTAACTCCCAACTTTACATTAACATAATTATTCATTTTTAATTTGTATAAAGTGATACATTGCAACTATATACTCTTATTCTGTTCCCCTTGTTTCTGTCCTGTGCAACTTGCTCCCATATCATTCCTCCAAATCTCATCCTCATTTACTTATCCCAAATTTGTCCTGTTTTCCCTTTGAATTTGCTTAGATTTCTAAGGTACCAGTCCGTCATAATTTTTGTCCATCAATCATCCTTAGTCCTTACAATATGTGCTGCCCAGTTTCATTTTCTTTCTATTAGAATTTGACCGTTGTCTACTCTCTTAAGTAACTTTAATCACACTCCTTTCCATGGCTGTCATCTTTTTTGAACCATGTTGGACAGGTTTTATATGTGAAAATAATATGTCGTGTTATCACTTTTTTTTTTTTTTTCACTAACTAGTGCTAGAGATAATTTTATTGCTTCAAAACTATTAAACACTTCAGAGTAGGGGGAAGGAAAAAAAAAAAAATCTTGTATCCATTTCTTTAGATAAATCGTACTCTGAAATGCATTTAGTTCTTTGTTTCAATAATTTTCTGAGTAAATCAAAGTTTTACAATTTTGTTGGTTGGAGCCAATCCCCCTTCCCTGCTTACTTGGTTGGGACAGCTAAGAACTCCTAGACCAAGTGCTTAAATTCTTATTGAGTGACATCAATTATTTTTCATACAAATTCACAAAAAATTAGAAGTAACCATGAAAAGTTTAGCTTCATTTAGGAACTTTTTAAATAATAATGTTTGTAGGAGAATGATTATCCCACCTACTTTGGAAATTATGATTGTGGCAAGCAAGTAAAAAAAGGTTGCTGACCTTTGCTTAAGATTATGGATAAGGTTATTAATAGTAGAAAAAATTAATCATTATATTATGGTAACCATGAAATTTATTGCATCAGTAAATAATCAGTGATTATGCTGAAGAATTTCATTTTTTTTGTAAGAAGTATGATGTAGGGTATCATTTAATGACAGCTTTCACCACTATGGTGAATAGGAACGCTTTGAGCAAAGATAGCCTCTTTGATGCAGTGTGGACATTTTACAAAGGTATTTCCATGGTGACTGGGGAAGATTGGAATGATACCGGCAGCAACAATATTGCCGTCACTAGGTATAGTACTGGAAGAGATGAGAGTTCTACCATGGATTCCATGAATGTGTGTGACATGTTTAGCTCCTCCACATCCATAAGCATCCTGGAAAATTAAAAATAAATAAATATTTAATGTCAATTCGATCATACAATTATACTCAGATTACACATTTATTTTCAACTACAGTAGAACCTCGCTTACACGACCCTCAATAACACGACATTCTCAATTACAAGTGCAATTTTCAAATCCCCTTGAGATTGTCGTAACACATAATGTTAAATTAACCTCTATAACGCGACTATTATTATCTAAACAACTTCCTTAACACGGTTTTTTCCAGTTCACAAGGTAACTCAAAACCTCTCTAACAAGTCGTTTTGAGAAGTCAACGTCTATAACACGACTCTATACAGGAATGAGGTACCTTGAACAAGTCTAGACTTGAAAACCCCGCCTATTAACCTCGATAACACGACTGATAGCCAAAAGAACCTTGATAACACGACCCTCAACAATAATGGCACCTCAATAACAAGACTGTTTCCCTTATCCCCTTGAGACACTTCTCACTTCTTATCGAGGCTTTACTGTATATTACATAAAATAAACAATTATTACCTGAAAAAATGCAACAAGGGCAAAGAGAATGATGCACTTGAACATCTTGGTATTTGAGTTGCTTAGGACAATTCAATTAATTAAAATACTTTTACAAAATATGTTTTTATACTAGTTAAGAACTGTTTATTATGTAAACGTGACTTATCCAAACGTATGTAGAACATTTATATAGGGCACTATTTCATATTTTTTTTATGTAAAATACATGATTATGGGAAATATGTCATTAACCTAAAATCTAGAACAATACATTAGTAGCTTTGATTTCACAAAATATAATTTTAATTCTACTTTAATTAGAACTGAGTTGAATGGACCTTTAAAAAATAAACATTATTAAGGTAAAATTATATTAAAGATAATTGACAGCAGTATATATTGCTGATTCTAATTCATAATATACCAACTTATTCTAATAAAATTTGCTGATTAAAGCTGTCTGTTCAACTTCTGGCCTCCAGTTTACTTATTTATAATTAAAAAAAAAAAAAAAGTTCATGAGTAATAAAAAAAAGTAGCATCATTTGACTCGGAAATTAAGGATGATGTTTCTATACAAAAACTTATTATGTTGCTTCATTCCTGTGCAACTCCCGTGTTTTGTCCTGATCTTCATTTGCCTTTATTTAGCTTTTTCTGGATAAAGAAAATACTTGGTTAGCCCTTTATTAGAAGAAAATTATTGGGAATTTAGGAATTTTTATTTCAGCGAATTTCGTCATAAATGATAGAAATATAGATCACTGTACATATTGATACTGAAATTGATAGCAAAAACTCAACATAACAGTCTGGGTCATTTGTGTAGGTCTGACTGAACTAAAATATTTAGATATGTGCAACTGTTTCAATGTATGTCCGATGTACTCGGCTGAGTACTGATTCTATAAAGTGTCTTATTAGCAGCATTGGTGGTACTTCTTTAGATTGTTACTCCCCTTTGTTGTTATAGAATATAAATGACTTTGACTAAATATAATCTTTAAGACAATGAGATGTTTAGTCCAATATACTTTGGGACAGAGGAATATCACACTTCTGTTTTGATAAGGGGAGTAACAGTCTAAAGAAGAACATTTCTCACACCTTCTTTAGATTGTTACTCCCTTCTGTTTATTTTATAAGGGGAGAAACAGTCAAAAGAAGAACATTTCTCACACCTTCTTTAGATTGTTACTCCCCACTGGTTATTTTATAAGGGGAGAAACAGTCAAAAGAAGAACATTTCTCACACCTTCTTTAGATTGTTACTCCCCACTGGTTTTTTATAAGAGGAGTAACAATCTAAAGAAATGCCGCATTGGTCATATTAGCATTGCAAGTTATAACTCAATTGTTGCACTGACCCTAGTGAATGACACTTCTGTGTCATCAGTTTAAGAACGAACTCATAAACGCTATGTAAGGCTGAAGGCAACGCTGTACATATCGCTCTAAGAAATTAATTTAATTTAGTGTCCACATTCTTTATAAAAATAAAATTTATTAATTAATAAGCCTTGTTTAATGCACAATTAGAAGGATTAAAGAAGTCATTCACATTACCTGAATCCTTGGTTTATTCATTTAATTTGGACTTTGTAGAATTAATGACAATAAATATATATTATTGATATTGATTATTTGCTTAATTTTCTGTCGATTAAATAAAAATTGCAAGTTATAACTCAATTGTTGCACTGACCCTAGTGAATGACACTTCTGTGTCATCAGTTTAAGAACGAACTCATAAACGCTATGTAAGGCTGAAGGCAACGCTGTACATATCGCTCTAAGAAATTAATTTAATTTAGTGTCCACATTCTTTATAAAAATAAAATTTATTAATTAATAAGCCTTGTTTAATGCACAATTAGAAGGATTAAAGAAGTCATTCACATTACCTGAATCCTTGGTTTATTCATTTAATTTGGACTTTGTAGAATTAATGACAATAAATATATATTATTGATATTGATTATTTGCTTAATTTTCTGTCGATTTAAAAAAAATAATCTTATTTATAACTTTAAAATGGGTAAAGGCATTTAAAAAAAAACTGCTGTTACTAGTTCAATTAGTCGATATATTATCATAAACCATAAACAGAGGAATAAAATACAGACTTGTGCGGACTACTCAGTCATCGCCAGTGTACTATCCACTACTGTAGTAGTGACTGTATTTTATCTTATTTATGATTTATGACAGTTGTCGATTATTTGAACTAGTGATAGGGTTTGTTTTTTTATTTACCTGAACCTGTTTACATTCATTACGAATAAATGGGCATATAATCTTAATCAATACTATTATTATTATTATTATTATTTTTTTTTTGTTTACTATTGCAATACTTCTAATAAATTTTATTTTTCAAAGATTAATTCAACCTTAACAC
>KZ651125.1:661880-674055 GCA_001010745.2 Gerris buenoi
CAGGAAAAATATGTCTATAATCAATATACTATACCCAAAATGAAGAGTGTCTATGGGTATGTGGGTTCTTTATACAAAGCTTTAGTTTTAACCTTCGAGGCAAGAGGAAGGTCACTGTCAACATTTGTTTTCGAAATTTTAATTTTGGTACACAGGGATACGGGGTATAAATGTCGAACCCTTCATTATGCATATCGATGAAAAGCTCTAAGAATGTAGTAATTGTTGTTATGTACACTTTTGTCATATTTTCATTTAGAATGTCTTCAAAATTGATCTTTGTCCAGTTTTCCAAAAATTAAGAGATTTAATAGTGGTATGACATGGTCCAGTTAAAAAAGTAAAGTAAGGTTTGTAACATAATTCCCTCAACACATATAAACATTGTTTGTACTTATTTATTTTACAATGTTCTGATACTTTTATAGTATACATTTAGATAGTGTACTTCTTTACACTTTGTATACAATAGTGTACTTTATATTCAACCCGGGCTGCGCCGGGTACTTCAGCTAGTATTAAATGAATCTGATTCTACCAGTTGAAAGCCATAAAGTAATACCTACTCTTTGTTTCTATCTGAAATTTGTGTATGTAACCCTATATTGTGGCTTCGGCTTACTAAAGATATTTCCATTTCCAATGAAATTCTTGGGGAGGTTTTTAATTTTCCATTATGAATTAGGCTTAAGTAAAAGTTTAGACCAAAGTACATAAAAACGCAAATTTTGGTGTTGAATTTTAGAAAATTTCCGGGGGAGGGCCCCCGGATCCCCCGCATTTCTGGGGGTATTCTATTCCCCCCTTCTCCCCCTGGTGGTGTTAGCCCCCCAAATATATTGCTCTAGAGCCGCCTGATTCAACTTAAAAGTATTTTTCAAGGTTGTATGCTTTTTTCCTTGAAGTACCACATCACAAATATTTTGAAAAATATAGAATACTTAGTTAAAGCGTGTTTTTGTTGATGGTGATACTTTCTTTTTTAATTCAATTTTAAATAGTTAAAGGCAATTAAAGACAAGCTTTAATTCCTAGCAATATCCTTCTGCTGCTTGTTTTATGATCAGTAGTATATGTATTGTATAGGTTAAGGAAATCATTAAAAAAAAAGTTTTGTTATTTGTTTTATACGTAAATGCTTAAATTTATTTGTATTAAAACAGTTCTTGTGGATGTGTCGATCTCTTAACAAGAGCAAGTGGGAGCACAAGAGAGGCCAGTGGAGCAGGAAGTGCAGGGGTAAGTCTGCCAAGCCTGACGGCAGACGGTGACGGGGCGGGCACAGGTACCAGTGGTGCAAGAGGTGACAGGGGTGCAGCTAAGACCGACACGGCCGGGGTAGGTGATGGGACCGCATCCAAGACCAGAAAGACCGGAGTAGCCACCGATGAGATGGCTGCCACCGATGACGGGGCTGGCACCGATGAGAGAGCTGCCGGTGTAAGCGGGAAGGGCAGCACCACCGATGTAAGAGCTACCTAATCCACCGTAGTAAGAACCGCTGCCAAGGGGGTAGACGGAACCACATCCGCAGTTGCAAGGGGCGAAGGCGGAGACAACCTGTTAAACAAAAGAAAATTAAACGTTAGTCTTAAAAATTCAAATTTATCTTCTTTTAAGTTTAAACAAACAATACGGTATTAAATTTATAAATATTTAATTTAAAGTTAAATTTGATAAACTTTTATTTGAGTTAGAATAACGATCATAATGTGAACGACGACAAACCCGTTACTGATTTTGGACTGAACTATCTATCTTCACAGAAAACGTTTCTAACTTTTATTAAAATTAAGAATTTGTTTACTCTCACCGAATTAAATTATGAATTAAGCCTTTTTGGTAATCTTTCAAGCTATACGAAAAAAACAAAAAAAAAAAACGCTAAGCTAATATGCCCTTATGAAAAAAGTACGATTGAATGAAAGCTATTGCACGATCGATGGAATGAGATTGTTAAACTAATAAAAAATAGAATTGCAAAATTAAAAGAATAAGATTTTACAATTGATAAAACAGAGTTGTGCAATTTAATGATATTACACAATTAAGGGAGAAAGGTGACGCATTTGTGAATTTAATCTACCTGATAAACAATTAAGAATTGTCAGAATACGTACACATTATTTAAAGTATATTTAAAGTATAAATATTAATAAGTATGATTTCGTGAATAATATTTAATTTTCCAAATAGCCGTTACATATACTATGTATTAAAATGCATACATACTAAAACAATCTATAATATGTTCTAAATTATATTATATTTAAAACTATATACGCGTGCTAAAAATATGTGTCCCTAATATAATATTTAAATAAAAATAAGAAAAAACAAGTATAATCAAGTTACTTACGTGGAGGAGAGCGACGGCGGCGAAAAGGAAGACGAATTTGGTCATGTTGGTTTTTTTTAGTGAAATTAACTTTCTACTGAAATAAAATTGATAATGATATGACGACTGTAGCTTTAATCTAATATATATACCGGAATGAGCTTGTAAATTGGACGTGACATCTAGGTAATTTTTAGTTAGTAACGTAAAAGGCTAGTAGCTTCTGCGTAAATAACAACAATATCTTCCTTGTTGTAAAACAATTAATAATGGTTTCGTGTTTACATTATTTATAATCATATAATAAACTTTAGCTAAAATTGAGAAGAAAACGGCAAAAACTTTACGTAATAATATATTTTTAAAGAAAAGTACAATTTTTAATTTAACAAATATAGTTATCAGTTTTAATGATCAATTTATTATGTATATTTATATTTAATTGTGTAAATATTTACTGTCCTTAATAATAATATTTTTGTTTAAAAATTGTATTGTTCATTCATATTCGGAGATTTTTTAATCAGAGTTTATCATCTTTTGTCTTATTTTTAATATATTTGTACAAGGAAATAACAAAATAGAACGGAAGTTCGTTGGAAAAACAGAAAACACTTAATTTGTTGTTTGGTTGAAGTGTGTATAAGGTCGGGGAACGTTTTTAATAAAGTAGTATAATCTATCGGCACGATTGTATGTAGTTTAGATGGAGTAGGCGTGAGGGCGATCAACCAACAAGCTAAAGGAAATGAAAGAAATTATTCTAATCTGTTGTGACAGACGTATAATTCTGCTTTTAATTGGCAATACATTTCTTTCTAAATTATATATTATTATTGTAAAACGTGACGCTGTTACACCCTTTGAGGTGCTTATAATTAATATATGACAGTACATAAAACTCTCGATATCCGGATACCGGTGAGGAACTATTCAAAGAAGATTTGACATCCGTGTTTAATAGGCGGAGATCAAAATGAAGATCATAAAACAAAGGTACAACAATAAGAATAAGTTATTGTAATTTAGGTACCAAACAATAAGTTCATAAAAATAAGGAAGTAAAGTACTCGTCTTTAATCTTTTTTCAGCAAATGATTTGGCTTCTAATCCAATGACATAAATCAAGTATTAACTCCTTGAGCAAATCCGGAATACATCTTGTTAAGGCTCTTTCACACACCACAATCCTCCCGGAGTTGCCCAAAGTAGGTTGAGGCACGAGAAGGTAGAGAGGTTACTCGATTTGCCTTGCCCGATTGTTTGTTTTGTTCTTAAGTCAAAAGGATGCAATGGGGTTGCTACTCCGATGGCGCTGATGTGCTCATAACGTAAGGCGAGAGTGCTTCGCCCCAAGAGTATCCTCGCTGAGTACACTATACTAGGCAAGAGTGTGGAGGAGCCTTTAATACAGGGCGGGAGAATATCGGCCACTTTATTAAAGAAACATAAGAAGCATGCCTTACTTCCCTGGGATTCGATATACCTTTGAACAATCTTGGGTTTAGATGGACGTTTACCGTTTACGAGTGCGTTGACCTATTCACACGGGCGATTTTTCGATCGCGCGACCGTTTGGCCACCGCGGGCTGTTCAGACAGGTTTAAATGTCGGGTGTTCACACGAGCGGCTAAAAAAACTTCAAATTTGATAAAAAAAAAAAATCTACGAAGGAAATAGGTCGCGCAGAAAAAGTTGCATGTGTTTCAGTGGTACGGCTGAGAAAGCGTAATATAGGTTTGGGAGCATCCATTAGTAAGAGTAAGTCAACGATTGTTACAAGGACAGTTCTATAAATCATTTAACGATTTATGCAAGTATCCTGAGACATTCTTTGGATATGAAGAATGTCCAAGAATTCATTTGATATTTGTTAGATCTCATTAATTCTGATATTAAGCATGAAAATACAAATAGTTTAAAAAAACAAACTGAAACTTAAGAGTTAAGAGAAATGCTCGAGTGAACAAGGCCTTACTATTCTGACGCTTTGATAAAGGTTAATAGCTCGCCTCCTTTGTACCTTGTGTTGCGACTATAGAGTACTTGTGAATTCAGATGTCGATGGTATTGCATCGGTTATCTCATGGGAGTCAACAAAATGAAACGACGAGTTTAGATCACGGATCTCGGAGATAATTGTCACATTATAAGGGAGTTAATAGTTACAGTTACAGTTAGTAGTAGAGTTAAGCTGAATGGTACTATTTTATTTTTTTATTGTTTAAGTGGAGTGTCAATTTCTTCTAAGTTTCCTTTTTAATTTACTCTTTGGTAATATTGGTTAGAAAAGCTTTAAATCGAAGATGACAGTTTAACTTCTGGCAAGTGATGGTTAGAGAAGCTCCAATTTGTACCTTAAGAATTGGTTTTCCATATATTTGATCATGTTTAACTGCAAAAACTGACTGACTGGCTGACTCATCACGATATCTCTGAAACGACTGGAAAAAATCACGAAATTTTGTAGGTAGGTTCCTCTTACCCCCTAGACACTGGCTAAGAAACCTTTTTACTATCGGCTCTTGAATGGTGATGACTGCCATTCATGTGCAGAATTCGTCATATCGATATCTCTGGAACCAATTTAGAAAGTTATCTTATTTTATGACAAACAATATTTGTGAACGAGTTTCCCAAAATCAGTCATTTTGATACAAGATGGTGGTTATATATTTATTTTAAACCCAGCTCAATAAAATAATGAACAACTGGAAAGCCTCTCCACAGAATAATGTTTATTTAACAAAACTCCATAGCTTTCGGCCTCTCGGCCATCATCAGTGCCGTTTAAAGGTGTAGGAAAAACCCGACGTGGAGTCACTTGGAAGTCAAAAAACGGACTCCGTTTTTTGTTTCTTCGACTCAGTTCTTTAAAGTGACTTCACATAGGGTTTTTCCTTTACATCTTACTGATGATGGCCGAGAGGCCGAAAGCTATGTAGTTTTGTTAAATAAACATTATTTTGTAAAGAGGCTTTTCAGTTGTTCATTATTCTATTGATATCTACTCCACTTGCGCTCTTAATCTCCAGTTCAATAACCCTTTTTTATTATAAATAACATCACTTATATGAAACTCTCACTTTATATGAAAAAACAAAAATTGTTTTTGATATGATAATTTCTAAAATTGTATTGATATCTGCCTAGAAGGGATTTTTTAAGTTTGACCCATAAGGAGGAAATATAGGGGCAAAGTAAAAAATATAAGAATTGAGCCCAGATTGATCTTCTGAAGTTAGGAAGTTAATACTTTGGAAAAGGCTTCTGTTTAGGATGGAAGCATTTATAAAAATCAAAGATAATTCCAATTTTAATCCAAAGGTTCGATACGACTATACAAGGANNGGGGGGGGGGGGGGGGGGTGGATATAGAATAAAAATACCTTTGGTTTTTGCTTCCGAGCTTACCGAAGGTAACGGAAGCTATTTCCTTAGAAGCGATACTTCTTTAGATTTTTACTCTCCTACGCTTTTTTAGAATATAAATGACTGACTAGATAACTACCTATTAAGACAAAGGGATGTTTAGTCCAATGTACTTTGGGACAAAGGAATATCTCACTTCTGTTTTTATAAGGGGAGTAACAGTCTGAAGAAGAACATTCCGTAAACCTTCTTTAGATTGTTACTCCCCTCAGTTTTTCTATAAGGGGTGTAACAATCTAATGAAGTGCCGAATGTCTGTATGACTTAACATTTCAACATTTTTATAGTAGTACCTATAAATAGAAACGAGTGTTTTTCAATAGGTTACAACATTTTTACCAACTAAGTTTTAATTAATTTTTTTTCTTGCTATAACGAACTGAATACTACAAAGCCAACAAAATAAAGCTCAGATATCAGATGTATCACATGATATGTAACCGTGAAGCCATAAATTTTACCTTTCAATATCAAATATGTTTCACCATAATAATCTAACCACATCAACACCGGGTTTTAAAACCTATTTTTGAGCTTATATTTCCAGGTTTTTTTTTGGTTAATTTCTAACTACATAATATGATTAATTTTTATTCCTAGATGAATAAAAAGAAACTGTCCTTCCACGTAAAATAATACTTGTTTATTTATTAAAGCAGTTTAATTGGCAATACATTTCAAAATAATTTATAATATGTTCTAAATTATATTATATTTAAAACTATATACGCGTGCTAAAAATATGTGTCCCTAATATAATATTTAAATAAAAATAAGAAAAAACAAGTATAATCAAGTTACTTACGTGGAGGAGAGCGACGGCGGCGAAAAGGAAGACGAATTTGGTCATGTTGGTTTTTTTTAGTGAAATTAACTTTCTACTGAAATAAAATTGATAATGATATGACGACTGTAGCTTTAATCTAATATATATACCGGAATGAGCTTGTAAATTGGACGTGACATCTAGGTAATTTTTAGTTAGTAACGTAAAAGGCTTGTAGCTTCTGCGTAAATAACAACAATATCTTCCTTGTTGTAAAACAATTAATAATGGTTTCGTGTTTACATTATTTATAATCATATAATAAACTTTAGCTAAAATTGAGAAGAAAACGGCAAAAACTTTACGTAATAATATATTTTTAAAGAAAAGTACTACTCTTAATTTAACAAATATAGTTATCAGTTTTAATGATCAATTTATTATGTATATTTAATTGTGTAAATATTTACTGTCCTTAATAATAATATTTTTGTTTAAAAATTGTATTGTTCATTCATATTCGGAGATTTTTTAATCAGAGTTTATCATCTTTTGTCTTATTTTTAATATATTTGTACAAGGAAATAACAAAATAGAACGGAAGTTCGTTGGAAAAACAGAAAACACTTAATTTGTTGTTTGGTTGAAGTGTGTATAAGGTCGGGGAACGTTTTTAATAAAGTAGTATAATCTATCGGCACGATTGTATGTAGTTTAGATGGAGTAGGCGTGAGGGCGATCAACCAACAAGCTAAAGGAAATGAAAGAAATTATTCTAATCTGTTGTGACAGACGTATAATTCTGCTTTTAATTGGCAATACATTTCTTTCTAAATTATATATTATTATTGTAAAACGTGACGCTGTTACACCCTTTGAGGTGCTTATAATTAATATATGACAGTACATAAAACTCTCGATATCCGGATACCGGTGAGGAACTATTCAAAGAAGATTTGACATCCGTGTTTAATAGGCGGAGATCAAAATGAAGATCATAAAACAAAGGTACAACAATAAGAATAAGTTATTGTAATTTAGGTACCAAACAATAAGTTCATAAAAATAAGGAAGTAAAGTACTCGTCTTTAATCTTTTTTCAGCAAATGATTCGGCTTCTAATCCGATGACATAAATCAAGTATTAACTCCTTGAGCAAATCCGGAATACATCTTGTTAAGGCTCTTTCACACACCACAATCCTCCCGGAGTTGCCCAAAGTAGGTTGAGGCACGAGAAGGTAGAGAGGTTACTCGATTTGCCTTGCCCGATTGTTTGTTTTGTTCTTAAGTCAAAAGGATGCAATGGGGTTGCTACTCCGATGGCGCTGATGTGCTCAAAACGTAAGGCGAGAGTGCTTCGCCCCAAGAGTATCCTCGCTGAGTACACTATACTAGGCAAGAGTGTGGAGGAGCCTTTAATACAGGGCGGGAGAATATCGGCCACTTTATTAAAGAAACATAAGAAACATGTCTTACTTCCCTGGGATTCGATATACCTTTGAACAATCTTGGGTTTAGATGGACGTTTACCGTTTACGAGTGCGTTGACCTATTCACACGGGCGATTTTTCGATCGCGCGACCGTTTGGCCACCGCGGGCTGTTCAGACAGGTTTAAATGTCGGGTGTTCACACGAGCGGCTAAAAAAACTCTNGGACTATTTAAGATATGTTTGTAATTGTTTCACTAAAATAAATAAATAAATAAATAAAAATAAAAAAAATAAAAAAAAAAATAAAAAAAATAAATAAAATCTACATGATTTTAAAGAATTTTGTTTGTTTGTTATTTTAGCTATAATTTTTTGTTATAGTGGACACAAGGAGTATCATTTTTAATATTATCTGCCATTGTTTTACTTTACAATTTTTTTTTTAATAATAATCTTGTATATAGTTTGAAATGTGAGTTCTTTAATTCCATAAACTAAATTATTTCTGATGCAATAATATAGTTATTTGTTCCAGAGGAAACTATAAACTTAAAATATCAAATTTTAACTTCATTATATATATTATTTCACTTTAACAGCAATCATTTTTATCAGGTGCATTTTATATTTCTTAAATGCTTGAGTGTTTTTCTGCGTTAACGTCGAACGTGTCAACTAAGTTTACAATTTGTTTAAGGAAAGGAGTAAGGTTGAAAGAAGAAACGTATATAATTATTAATTCAGTACCACTTTATTTATTGGTATAGATCTATTTAGATCATATTTATGCTGTCCGCTATTTAGCAAGAGCAGGTGGGGCTGCAAGACAAGCCAGTGGAGCAAGAAGTGCAGGGGTAAGTCTGCCAAGCCTGACGGCAGACGGTGACGGGGCGGGCACAGGTGCCAGTGGTGCAAGAGGTAACAGGGGTGCAGCTAAGACCAACACGGCCGGGGTAAGAGTAGGAACCGCCGTAAGAGATACCGGAACCGATACCGTAACCGGAACCGATATAACCACTGCCGACACCGTAGTCGCCAATGGCGGCACCACCGTAAGAACCACCAAGGTAGCCGGCGTCAGAACCAAGGTAAGAGCCACCGATGGTAGCTCCACCAAGGGAAGATCCAAGGGAAACACCACTCAGGCCACCACAGCCGCAAGAAGAGCAACCATAGGCGATCTGTAAAATACAGAAAAAGATTGGTTAAATAAGAATAAATATTAGGTAATTTTCTACAAGTTAGCTCTAACTAGACAGAAAATAAAATGTTACAATAAACTAAGTACAAAAAATCGAATTAGTGCTAAGAAAAACAATTAACTAGTTCAAAGAAAAAAATGTATTGTTTTTTCTGCTTTTTAAAAAAATTAGAATAGAACTAGTATCCGATCATTAACTTAACTCTTCGTTTTCTAAATCTAATGATTCTTTCTTGAACTTTAATTTCTTCTCATAGGAATTTAACTTAATTTATCTTAATTTAGCGATATGCTTATGTATATCTTTTGATAGGGTCATAAACCTAAATAGTAAAGAATGAGAATTATAAAAAAAAAAAAAACAATTAAATTAGTCATAGTTTAAAACACGGACCAGCTATATATATATTTGTTTGTTTTTTTCAGCGAATCTAGTGTAATTCGAAACCATTTAAATTAGAACAAGTTTATTAGAAAAATAAATTGCAATTAAACAAAAAATAAATCACACTAACTCCATAAATTAGAAAGTAAATTAAACAAAAAAAAAGAAAGAAGATGATTTTAGTAAAAGTACTATAAATAAATAAAAAGCTCTAGTAGTTACTTTACTTATGATCAATGTGTTAAAAGTTAATATGTATGTTTGAAAATAATACAATTACAATAAATTATTAAAAAAATAGTTATTACTTTCTGTTTATAATTTGCATTAACTAATAAAAAGACTGAATAATTCTGAAAATTATTATTTGTACCATAATGAAATTGAGAAGAATGGAATTAATTTTTTAGTAACTAAAAATTTGATAAAAAAAAATCTACGAAGAAAATAGGTCGCGTAGAAAAAGTTGCATGTGCTTCAGTGGTACGGCTGAGAAAGCGTAATATAGGTTTGGGAGCATCCATTAGTAAGAGTAAGTCAACGATTGTTAAAAGGACAGTTCTATAAATCATTNGAGAATACAAATAACTTAATCACTTTTGCTATAAAATAGAAATAATTTAATGGATCTTCAGTTTACCTGGAAGAGAGCGATGCAAGCGAAAAGAATAGCGGACTTAGTCATTTTTGTGGTTGGTTTTGGTTAACTGGTGGAAGTTAATGATATTCTAATGAAAGAAATATTGTCTTTATATAGGAGATGAAATAATCTCAAATATAGACGTGTTGTATCCGATTTACAATACTCAGAAGCTGTGAATTCCTCGCGTTATCATATATTTCATATTATCGGCCCACTTCTTCTTCTTTCTTCGAGTAAATTTAGGTTAGTAAACATAGGGTGACACCATTTTAGTTGAAGCGTCATCGAAGTGAGCGAAAAAACGTTTCTTCTATTGAAAAACCTTTTAACCTTTTGAAAAATCTTTTAACCTTTATTGAAATCCCTTTTAATCTTTATTGGAAAAAGGTCTTACCTTTATTGAAACCCCTCTTAATCATTTTTGATAAACCTTTTAATCATTAGTGAAAAACCTTTTAATCTTTATTGAAAACCCTTTCAACCTTTATTAAAAAATCTTTTAACCTTTATGAAAACCTTTTTACATTTATTGAAAAACCTTATAATCTTTGAAAAACCTTTTAACCTTTTTTTTCTTGCTGAACTCAGTTTATTGTCAAATTAAAATAATATGAATAATGTTTAACAATTTCTCTTTCGTTAGCTGTAGGTTTAATTACTTTATAGTATATTTGAGTTGTCGAATTTGTACATTTCCCACATCTTGTAGTAACTGATTAATTTTGAACCTTAGAACTTAATGTGTTCTGTATTTTTTATTACTTTTTACATGCCTGCAAAATATCTTTGAACAGCTAAAAACACTATGGAAAGATAAGGATGTTCAAAATACTGTACCATATATACAATACGCAATGTAGGAAGCCATTGTCTGGTTATTAGCTTAGCTTTAATATAAGACGGGACCACTGACCTGGCTATTGGCTGTATCCCAATTCGGTTATTAGCTTCAATATAAGGCAGAGACTTGGCTCTTTGTTTTCCCTTTAAGTTGGAAGCTAAAAATATAGTTTTTATTACTCTCAGCTTTAATAATTTTTGAGGCGCTATTCTTATGGCTTTATTCATATTTTTAGGGTCCGTAGGCAAAACCAAGGACCCTTATATTTTCCGACAGAGTGCCCCGCAGAGTTTTTGGGGGGCAGTGCCCCCAAATTTGGATCTAATATTCATTTCACCTCGGGTATGATTTTTCTGAACATGTATGATAAATTTCGTCAAAATCAACCCAGAAGTTTAGACGCGTCTGCACAAACGACACACAGAAATTTTTTTAAAAATAACTTTTTGAGACTCAGGGGACCGCAAAACGTGTAAATCAAATTTTAGCGCTTTCACAATAATGTCTCTATGTGAGAGAGTAAACATTTGAAGGGTCCAGGGGAAAAACCATCAATGTCCATTTAGACCAGTTTTGAGTAAACACCAAAATAAACTTTACTATTTGTTAAAAGGGGTAGGATTCAGGTAAAAAAATAATATTAAAATACTTTTTTGCTTAAAACATGTCTATTGAACGAATTAAAAAAGTAAACTTTAATTTTTATAATCATATAATAAAATAATAACAAATTTATAAAAAAACAGGTGGACTCTGATGTTTTTTGTCTGGGAATTCAAAGATCGTCGGCGTCAATTGGTGGATTATCGATGAACTCTTCATCACTCCCATCACTGGCGAGTTTTAAGTTGGAATAGAAATTCCTCGATTCCGGATTTTCCAGAAACTGCTTTAAATGCTGCAAATCCTTATATTTTCCTGCCTTAACAGGAAGTGGTTCTGAATATAAAAGTTTAAGAGGCGCACTTTTGCCGACATCCTTCTTCTTTTTTTCCTTCCTCTCGTTTCCCTGTATAGGCGAACTATAATAACGTCCGCTAAATGTGTTTTCATTATTAATTTTCATTATTAAAGATTCACGATTAAAGGCTAGATAAGATAAGATAGTGTTGTTGTTTGCCTATACCTCCCCCTT